>JBCJKE010320769.1:0-16083 GCA_039654525.1 Melibe bucephala | reverse complement strand
TGTTGTTTGTGTTATTTCTGGGGGGGGGGGGGTGGGGGGGTTAGTTTGTTTTTTGTTGTTTTTTTTGTTTTTGTTGCTTTTGTCTTGTTTGTTTTTTGTTGGGTTTTTTTTTTTTTTTTTGGTGGGGTGGGTATTTTTTTTGGGTTTTAACTCCAATTGATGTTGATACTTTTTTTTTAATGTACCGATACATTGGAACTGGCTGATGATCAACACCTTCAAATAAAGTAGAAAAGTATTTTGAATTTAAGCGAGGTTGACATTTACCATTTTCAAGGGATTTATGACAAATTTTATTGCAATATATGTATATGTGCTACTTACTATTTTTAAGGGATATAGTTGCGATTCCTGTGTGAGAATTTGGGAGATTTAAAATGGAGAGTATGAAATATGTTTTGTTATGTCTTAAGGACAGAAAGCAATAGTAGGGAATCTTTTGGGGATTGAAGACAGCTGTTGCATGGTTATATCTAGGCATCTACAGATTGATCTAAAAAAAGCACCCTGTTCCTATCATTTCACGGAGTAAGGGCTCTCAATACATGTGAAGCCCTAAGGTATGAACAATAGGACTAGGGTGAGTCAAGCGAAGAAAGCCATTAGCGAACTGCTCAACATTACAACCCAGTTCATTCTATGAGAGCTGTTGACTTTAAGCAGGATTAGACTTCACATGGGTTTCAGTTTCATGGAATGTGTAACGTCTTCCTCCACTTCATGTCAATTAGCCCATTCTGTTCCTTTTCACTATAATTATAATAATTTATAATGCCAAAATGAAGGATTGTATTGTCAATTTCTTCAAAACTGACGTTTGTTTTGTTGGTTTATATTTCATCTTCATTTTGGGATAGTTTTAACTTCTATACACCAGTAATTATTGGTAAGTCACAAAATTGCCAGAAGCTCCAAAATTATGGGCCTTTGAAAATGTTAAAAAGCGTTGATGGTAAGGTTGGAAAAACATGTTTGATCAATTCTGGTAAAACTGGAAAGGCGTTTCTTTTTGCCTCAGCAGTTCATCTGCCGGGTAGTGGTAGACTGGTAGACCCAATTTCTTCCCTTTCCCTCTTTGCCATTATTTTCAAGTCCTTTTCTAATCATGTTATTGTCCTTTCTTTGTCATCACTCTTCAACCTCATACTGTTTTCCTCTCTTTTCCATTGCACTTCAACTCCCTGTGTCTTCATTTCATCGTACTCCTTTTGCCATTGGCCATTGCTCTTCAATACTTCACTTCATTATGCTGTTTTATTGTTTTAGTTATGTTTCTTCCTGTGAACTTCTTATTGCTCTTTTCTCCCCTTAATCAAGCTCAAGATATCATCTTACATTTCAAATGCAAAGTACAAACAAGAAATTGTTGTTTTTCTCTTACTATTAGCTCTACTCTCAGAGATTTTCACATGACTTCTACAGATCATTTTTATTGTTACAATTCATCTTTTCAAAATCTCATTTCAATACACACAGAGTCAAGCATTTCCCTTCTGCTTCACTTGCCGGTGCTCCTGGGCTACTGTCGTTCTTCCAATCGAAGCCTGATGGGAAGTCGAATCAACAAAGACCGATTACAAATATGAATGTAATTTGAACTTTGCATTGCTTGGTAACGTTCCTGTTAGGGCTAACCTTACTATGTTAGATTTTGTTGATGTAAAATGAACCATGTGAATGTATCAGATTGATAAGATAATGGTACCCAGATTTAAACTTGTAATGTACTTACTCCAATGGAAAAACCAGTCTCATGGTAATGATCTGAATTTCCTTTAGAATATTATTTCATGCAAATCTTCCCGGTTCATTGTTTTCTGGTGAGCACATTTATCTGCATATGATGTGAATGAATCTTTGTATTTGAACTGATGTGGTGAGTGTAGAAGATTTGTGGGGGAACATATGAAAATTTATGTTTGCTCCATTGCTCTGTGGTCAACAGTACTATAAGTATATTGTAACTATAGCACTCAACCATTTACAGTTGCCTTATGGGTAAAGCATTGGAGTAATCATTTACAATGGCATTGTTAGTTATATTACTATTACTGTCCATGCAGGGTTTGTTGTTTTTTTTTCTCCATTTTGAACCCCAAACTAATATGAGGAACAAAGAACAGGCAACTGTGCTACACCCAATTGGTAAGGCTTGTCTTGTTGACACGCAATGCAAACAATAGCTGGTTGGGAAATTTCATCCCAGTAGCCTCCTGCCTTTCAGGTAGATCGTATTAAGCAAGAAACGCCACATAGCCGTTGATGTGATCTTGGGCGTAAAATACTTATGAATAGTATGAAAAAATAAACGGAACTGCAGCAACCTGTCCATGTTGCGCATTCCACTGTACTAAGACATATTGCTGGTTCTTGTAATACTGGCATAGAAATCGAATGTATCATGAACCTATTGATTTATTTCAAGTATGAACAACAGAATAATTTGTTTTTGCTTCAATGAATACACCGGTTGCTTTATATTTTAGCATCTTGCTTTTTTAGGCTGTTTATTTTATTTATGTTGGTGTATCTTGCATTTTCTAAATTATTCACAATATTAGGCTATGGTCAATGTGATATATAATTTTATTATGTGCATACTATTTTCAAGCATTTTAGTTAGCTAAATTTGTTCAAATCAGAAATAAAAATTTGAACATTTTAATTAGTAGACTGGTTTTATTAAAAGTCATGGATGCAGTGTTAAAAAGATATTCTACCATTCCCTTTGAAACAAATACAGTGGACCTCGAATTCAACGAGCTCGGACTGAACGAGACCTCACATCCTTAGAGGTACATTTCAATCCCCGTTTAATTCCTTATAAATTGTTAGTAAAATAAATCGGATCGAAGGAGCACCAAAATAATCAGCCTCGGCTCTAACGAGTACAAGTACAACCATGGCTGGCTTGAGTGTATCAGTTGAATCACTTTTTCCCCTTTTCGTTATCACAGCCTAGCGCTGAACAAAGGTGTCGCGGAGGAGGGAGGGACGGGGAGAAGCATCCATAACGTAACACTAACACGCGCTTGGGGTGCACAGGGTAATCGTTTTTCGCGCACAGGCACATGGGCCTAACAATAGAGAGGCAGTGTTCATTAGTTCATTAGCCAGCCAGGTGGATGGCTAGGCCAACACCGAGAGACAGACGCTGGCACAGCCTCCCTCCCCTACAAACACACAGCAGCCAGTCAGTTCAGCGGGCCTTTCGTCAACCTACACATTAATTAAAGAAAGACTACACCCTAAACAACAACAAAAACAAAAAAAAAAACATGGTCGGCAAGGCAAGCAAAAAACCCCCCAAAAATACACACAAAGAACACGATTAGATCTAGATCTAGATTTAGATCTAGATCTCTAACACTATTGTGTACTCTATCTCCCCCGCATGCTTGCTAGATCGAATGACAAGGAAGAAAAATGTGGTATAAAGTTATCCAGTTCATGTATGAGTTTCGTCCCTTTATCACTATCACTGGGGCCTTGCATTCAACGACACCTTGGATCCTCCGAGAATAACCAGTCAGCCCCATGACCTCGTTCAATCCGAGGTCCACTGTAATGAATAGATTTTCTCTCATAGCAATACTTTTTATGGCACGAACACTAAGACTAAGACAGGACATTCAGGATCTTCACTGATTAAAAACAATTAAACACATAAAGCTAACAAACATTGGACTCTAGAAAAGATACAAAAAGCTTAGAATGTCTTTATATGGAAGGAATGATAGAAGAGGAATTCCACACAGGAGATGATCGCAGGATATCTCTGAGTGGACTAGTACTTCAGCATTCAAAAGCTGAAGAACGGACAATGAATGCACAGCAGTAGGAACGTATGGGGCTGCAGAGAAATATCAAGTCCAGAAACAATATATAATATGTATTACACAGTGCTGCATGTGTTCCCTGAATACTCGTTCATCAAATTCACATATTCCTCGAACAAACTGCACTGTCCCAAATAGTTTCCTTTATTTTCTTACATTTTTTTTTTTTACGCCTAGGACGAACTTGTTCACAAATTCTTCAATCATCCTTGTGACGTACTAACGTGACATCTAGGCAACACATTAGATGAAAGGTCTTAGTCTTACAAAGCTCACATTGTCACATTGCAGGCAAGGTTTGGCTTGAGGGGCAGGACAATTCTATCAGTCTATTGCATTTTACGATTCATCTAGGCCCACACAGGGTGCTCGCTTAAGGTGTCGTTATGCAATGCAGTCGTAAAACTTCAATGAAATGAGGAGCATTTTAAAACAAAGTTGCACATCAAATACAACTGAAATAATGCAAGTGTGTTGACCAAGTCTACCATCAAAACCGTGGTCTTGTGCAAAATGCTTGTGGTTGTGGGCGTAGGTTAATGTACATATATATATTTCTATTGTTCCCAAACATACTGTACACAATATACAAATACAATGCCATAATCATATTAATCACAGAAACAAGATAAAGCAATGTTAGAGGCATTTAGATATGTTGAAAATTTTTATTTGAAGGAAAAAACCCACAAACATTTTAACAAAGTATACTTATAGAGTAGTATAAAGGCTAATAATATGTTCATGGTTTCTGTTTAAGAAAAACATCAAATTCCTGTGTGCAATTGACGAATTGGTATGGACATAGAGAAAACAGAGAATATACACAAAATTCAGACAGAATTGTGACCAACAGGTTAAACTTAAATTATACACTTGGTAACACATGAAGAAAAAGTTAGAAGTCGTAATGGATACTCCTAAAAGAATAAATAATTATGAAGAAATAAGGTTACCATACTTTTCAAAGCAATTAATGGCTAAGTAGTATTACCACTTGTAGAATTCAATTTGAAAAATAATCACATAAGATCTTGTGCCTAAATATTTACATTACAATCTTTAGTTTGAAGGCTATTATGAAGATGTAACAGGGTTTCTTTTCTTATTAGACATTATTGGACAATTTGATTTAGAAAAGGAAAAAAAATACACACATTTTTTTTTATGGATTGATATAAATATACATGTCAATATAATATAATTTATGAAAAGATCTTTGTTGCCTTTTATTTTTATTTTTTGCTTATCAGATCTGGTTGGATGAAAATTGGTAGTATGTGCAGAAAAGATGATGAGTAATCTTAACATGAAGTGAGAGAAATAAAATAAATTCAAGGGTCAGCTTTTTATGGCACAAAATTCAAAAGGCCCCTTTAAAAATTGGTCAGTGTGAGTGTTATTATTAATCAATCACAATATCACAATTATTTGAATACTCCAAATTCTATATTTAAACTAACTTGAGATTTTATAAACCATGAGAAACCTGCTCCAACACCATGCCATTTAATTTTTATAGTACAAACAGAATTTAGAATCACAAGAATAATTAATGTATGTAAAAAGTGGGTTTGCATATCAAAAAAACAGATTTTCATCACAGAGGTGTAGAATTGAGCAAATTTAAGAAAGAGCCATAAACTTACACATGAAATTTATGGTGTTTTGAACCTTCTTTTTTAAAACAAAGATGAGAATTATTCATTTACATTTTACAAATAATTTTTCAAGAAGAACCACATTTCACATTCAAGGTCATGCTATGGCATTACCAAATGTTTGAGTGAAAGCGCACACGTGGCATGATGGCGGCATAAAATTTCTGTCTGTGTTATTATTATAGTTTTTAGTAAATAATTAAAGTGGAATAGCTCACGGTTCAAGGAGAAATTAGACATTGATAATTTCTTGAACTTCTGAGGAACTGTAAATATGAAGTGAAATTGAAAAAATATGAACTTTGGCAGAATCTTTGTAACTCTTCAACTGTGCTTTGCCGGCAGGAGCAAAATGGCAGTGTGAACAGACGTGATCCATTTTGCTATAGTGAAAAGAGGGTATTTACTGTTCTTGTGTTTTTGAAGAACAGGCCTATAGGTGCAGTGAAATTCAATATTAATGACCATTAGTGAATCAAGAACCAAGTATACCAAGTAGATCTAGACTGTCAGGTGACATTTTATTTTGTTATCAGCAGTCATGCCACAGATAACCCCTCTACGTACCCAAACTGTTATGAGAAACTCTGCACCACATGCTACATACACTATTAGGAGGAACTCATCACAGCAATGCCCTAGACAAGGAATCAGCCAATAAAGAACACAAAACTTCAACCCTGGCTACTGTAGGGGAGTCTCATGGCGACACAAAACAGAAAGGGTTATGTGGCAGATGCAACCTACCCTGCATAGAAAAAGGCACTCTAATTACTCTAATGCTAGCTATGTGACATCTGGTATCACAAAAAGTGTGAAAGATTGACGCCCACCATATATCGCATACTCAAGAAAGACAACAAAAAAGAAATATGCTGTCATAAACTAGTACTGCTCAAAATCATGCAACAACGCAGCCTCTACATTTCTAACAGTAACAGTAACAAGCATGGGCAAACTGACAGAAGATCTAGAAAAACTGAACCCAAAGGTGGATGGGATTAGAACGAAAGTGGGAGACTTGAAAAGAGGGCAATTCACCGAAGATATGATAGAAATAGAAACGGTGAAGGTGATTGGCAACAAGCAAACTGAAACCAAGATTGAACAAGAGACAAACTCGAGAGAGCAGGTGGAAAGCATGCTGGAAGAGAAGCCCAGAGAGCAAATGAGAGAACCAAAGGACCAAGTTATAAGACAAACCAGCTTGATCATCATCAGGCTTGCAGAAGACAGATCAACTTCAGGCCAGGAGAGGAAACTTGCTGATGAGGAAAAAATTAAACAACTTCTTGAAGAAATCAATTCCAACCACAAACCCACTGATGTCAGGTGTCTTGGAAACATGGCGGCCGGGGATGAAGGACATGTGAACTGCCCAGTCAGAGTAATGTTCTCACCTGAGGCTGCCAGAGATGAAGTTATCGCTGCATATCACATGACGGAGGGGCACAGGAAAATCCAAGGAGGACGATGCAGAAGGAACTGACTTGTGCAACAAACTGACAATGAAAGACATGACACCCCTACAGAGAAAAAAGGAAGATGCACTCTTCACAGACCTCAAATAGAGGAGAGATGAGGCACAAAGGTCGTGGGGGACGAGAGCGCCCACTGGATGATTAAAAAAGGGAAAGGTGGTGAATGAGGGCAGGAAACTGGAAAAAGAACACGACAAAACTTGGCAGTAAAGAGCCAGAACAGCAAAATGGTACATAATGTAAATTGTCCTCCAATTATAAAAAGTAAAAGTCATGATTCTTTCAATTTAAATCAACGTTCTAATAATTTTTCAAATTCTAGCGAATTTTCTAGTCTTTCTTCCAGTTCTAGTCACTCTGTAAATACATCAAAGTCTATAAATTTGACAACTATACCTGTTTTTAGACCAATGTGGATCAATTGAATAAAAGAACATCTTCAGAATAACTGAAGTTAAATGGAAGACAAGAAACTGTATGACTGAGGCACTTCACGGACACCCAGTATATACCTATATGCCTGGGGTTAGTTTAAGAAAGTCTGATTAAAAAAAAAAAAAACAATCCAGAAAGATCAAAGGAATTTGTCCCTCTGAATGGCACTGTGGAAGGAATTCAAATTTAAGATTTGTAGCACCATGATAAATGTGACATCGCATACAAACATTTATAACTCTTTACTTTGTAACAACTGAGATAGTCCAAGAAAAATTAAAAATGTGATCATGATCAGATGAATAAACTGAAACAAACAATACGGTAGGAATAATAATAATAATATTAATAATAACAATAAATAATTTTTGTATAGCGCTTTACCCCATTTTAAAAACAAGCTCAAAATGCTTTACATAGTACAAGAAATTATATGGACAATGTAGAGATAAATTTGAATTTACTGTTAAAAAGATCAGATATGCCGAAAAGGTTGTTTGAAATGAAATTCAAAATCAAAATGGAGAGATAAAATTGTATTTGATACTATGTCAAAAATAATTGGTCAATAAAAAGCTACCAGCACTGTTTAAAAAGGTCTTTTAAAAAGATTTAAACTTGTCCGTAGAATCAATGTGTCTGATATGTCCATGGAGAGAATTCCAAAAAAAAGGGGGCTGAAATAGAAAATGACTGTTTACCAATTTTTCAAAACACTTTTGGTCTTACCAAAATGTGATTGTCAGATTTTGAATGTAGCTTTCTTGGTGGGACATATATATATACAACAATTCATTGATGTAGTCAGGACTTTCAGACAACATTGACCTTTGGACAAGAGAACATGTTTTATATTGTATGCGTTTCTCAACAGGCAACCAATGTAATTTCTTCAATAGACTGGATGCAGAAGTGAATCTATTTTACTTAAAAAGCAATCTTGCTGCATCATTTTGGGATACCTGGAGACTGTTAATTTGTTCTTGGTAATATTAGTCAAGACCGAGTTACAGTAATCTAGTTTGTTTAACACGAGGGCATTGACCAAAAGGGCTGCAACTTCCTTTGACATCAAATGTCTTACTTTACCTTTTCTTCTTAACTCTATATATACATTTTTATGTTATTTAATTGATTTTGAAAGGAAAGATTCGAATCTACAAGAATACCAAGATTTTTAACAACACTTACAAATGGTATAGTACTATCACCAAAATCAATGGATGTGCAGTCTATAAGTTTGAGGACACTTGTCTGCCAAAAAGAATTGCGTCATTTAACATCTGTCTGTTCAGATTCATCTAGGACTTTAATTCAGAGAAGCAGTGTTGGAAACACTCAATAAGTAGGTACAGATTTTCAATCATAGACGAAGAGTAAATTTGTGTATCATCTGCATAAAAATGAAAATTAGAATGAACATTGAAAATTAAATCCAGTCCAGAACAAGTACAAGGAAATCAACAAGAAGCAAACTCCACAATGAGGAGAAGTACAAAAGTAAGAAACTGTTAAACATTTGAATCACAACTCACAACACATTTCCTGATCATAGAAGTAAGAGGACAAAGTTATATTGCTGCAATGCAAGGCACAAGACCTAAAATTTCACTTTGAACTGTTGTAATGAACTTATGATATCTGAAATGCAAATATAATATATAGAGAGAGTAGGTGTGACTAGTCAGCAACTGAGCTGTGTTTATACATGTGCGTTGCACTCATGCAGGTATAATGGCTCAGTGACATGTAAAGACAGAGACAGTATGTGTGTGTATTATATCAGAGTGAGTTTATATGTAATACCACTCTGGCATTGTGTCCAGTGGCTAATCTGGAGAGTGAGGGTCGATTGCGTTTGTATACCTGTGTGTTTCGTTGAATCCAGTTACGAGAGTAAGTGAGAATGTTCTAGTGAGCTGTACAAAGTCTAGAGATAGAGTAGACAATAACATGCCGGGGACTGCTAGAATATTATAGAATTAAGATAAGATAAGATAGATAATTGGAAAATTGAGTAAGAGAAGAGAAAATATGATATAGATGAAGCAGAGCATTACATTACATATTGTAGGCACTTTTAGATCTATTATTTATGTGACATTTTGGCTTGTTTTCATTGTAACTCATTGATTGAAATTATTTGAGTTTGAGATTCTACATAGCGTAAAGAATTTAGTCTATTTGCTCTGTGATCAATTGAACTGAACCGCTCTCCCTGTAATTGTAAGAGAAGTTCTATCTATCAGTAAAATTGTTCTATACATTAAGCAATTCTGACAACTGAGAGGAACTGTCTGTGTATGAGCAACAGCCGTATACTACTAATAATAATATCCTTATTGTAGGGAGAAAAAAAAAATCAAAAACAGAAATGAAAACAACAAAAACAAAGCAAACAAGAAACTAAAATGTAACCTACATGTGTATTTGTTACATTCATTTACTTAATCATCTATAAGTAATATTCATATTAAAACTAAAATGAAGCTAACTTTGGACTCTTGACTTAAAGGAAGTTAAAGTTGTATTAGTTCAGTTCTAAATTTGGCACTTATCTCTAAAATTACAAGACCAAACATTTTGCACACAAAACCTTAATTTGCAGAAAGACAGGCTTTGTCACTTCCCATCCAGTCTGCCTCAAAGACATGAATAAGTGGTACATGAACAGGGCAATAGACACATGGATATTTTGATTTTTGATTGATAATTTCATCTGACTAGATAATTTATCATTACAATCATTTCACTATTACTAAATTTCATGACTTTGAAGTAATGATTACACTAATCACAACATAATTTAAAACCACCAAATGAATGTCAAATTCATTATATTGGAAAAGAATCTCATTTGAATCATAATCAAATTTATAACATTAATCAAATTCATGACATTAGAATAGAACCTCATATGAACAAAAAAATATTTTCTGAATTGTAATTAAACAAATAAGATTTGAAAAGCATCTCATCTGTATAAATAATCAAATTAATTTATTTAAAATATCGCATTGACTACAAAATAGCTGATATCCTTTACCATCTCCTGAATATCATGACCTTCACAACTTATGTTAATGACCATTTGCAAGATAAATGTAAGTGCATATAGGCCTATATTATATAGACTTTAAGTTTAAGATCCAGCTAAGTTTAAGACCTGAAATGCAAAATATATATATAGAGAGAGAGATTAGGTGTGACTAGTCAGCAACTGAGCTGTGTTTATACATGTGTGTTGCACTCATGCAGGTATTATAGCTCAGTGACATGTAAAGACAGAGGCAGTAGGTGTATGTATTATATTTGAGTGAGTAGCATAAAAAAAAAAAAAGGAAAATAAAACTGATGAAAAGAAAATCAATGCATACCGTATGAGATGAGATGACTCAAGAAGATACTCCCAGTACTGTTTATAGCAAGAGAAACAAACATCATGCTATCAGCATTAAAGAAATATTTAACATTAGGGAGCTTGGATTATTATTATTAAAATTAAATATATACATATTGGACGATCCAAAAAAGATGTCCCAAACTCTTCAGTTAAGTTTCTGAAAATCAATGAATTGCATGTAAGTGAAATTTAAACACAATTATAAGAGTAACTGATTTTACATAACTTGTGCAATTTTCAGCATGACCTATGGTGAAATAAATGAAATATCAATATTTTAAGAACTGATGTTAAAAATTAAATCATCGAGGGTGCCTTCCAATTGAAATCCTTTGAGAAAGTAGACCCGTTGCAGTTTAAATTGTAGTTGGTAACCATGACTAATATCTACATATTGGATTACTTTCCAGTGAAATGTTTTCGTTTGGATGTAACATACGGCAAAGCATCTAGATCTAAATTTGATACTGAATCGATACAACCAAAACTAAAACAATCATATCTTTTCGATTGTATGTTAGTGGTGGTATTCAGTTCAAGTCATTATGGTGCATCTGAAATTCACTACAAAGAGAAAGGGTGAAGAGCCTGGAGTTTCGACGTCACATTGGGGGGTAAAAAGATGAGATTGGTTGCTATGAGGTTTTTCACAGCTTGTAGATATGCCGCACAGTTTTGTCAACAAGGGCGCTACCTTTCTTCAAGGTTTCAATGTAAGGGTTTTCAATTTTTCAAATTTGACGTCAGCACGAAAGGGTACAATGCGTACTAGGCAGTGGACAGTGCGAGAAAGAAAGACAGGTTTTACATTAGATAGGTAACCTACACAGTGCACAGATGAGGGGAGCAGCTTCACACTGGCTTAAACTACAAGTTAAACAGGCCAATGGTAATTGTAAGCCTAGCAGTTAGTTGGACCACAAACATAAGTCTGTCATTGAGATCATGGCCCACATCCTTTTCGACTGCCCTTCCTACGATGATGACCGCATGGCATACTTACCTAACTCACCCACGCTGGAGAACTGTCTTTATGGCAGCCTCTGCCAGCTAAGACTCACGGGCGGGAATGTAACTGCTCGTTAGCCCATGACCGCCATCTGGGGCAGTGCGTTGTTCTTCTGTCTTTGCCTGCGCTGATAAGGGTATTAGGTCTTTTCGGTATGAAGGGCATACACTCTCAGCGACTGTTGCTTTCTGATGGACCACAAACATACATGCTCACACTCGAATGCAGACGAACCATTCAGCTGGGTCTTGTGTTGATGCATGGGCTTGCTTCACCTTACAACTTTCGCTTACAAGTACCAAAGACGTTATAGTACCAAGGGGGGTGGGGTGCATATCTATCACTATCATTAATTAAAACCATCCTGTTTCAGTGAGAGTCTTGTGGCAGCAAGATGTAGGCCTACCAGGTATCACTAGGCCTAACACAACGTATTGTAATAGTAATAGTACTAACATTAACATGCACAATCCCCCATTCGTTGAACGGTAACCAACTTTGGGATCAATACATATTTCCAATATCCCTTAAAAATGATAAGTTGAAAATAAAAATAAAAACAAAAAAATTAGTCATGGTGATTAAATAAAGCCTAGTAATGTCATATTTTGCTTGCTTTCAGTTGTTTGTATTCCTGGGGCTAGGGCTGGGTAAAAAGATCCAACAGAGTGAAAATAGAACTAATACTTATATATGCATATCCATGAAAAGCGGTTATATGGAATATAAGACTGTAGCTTGCTGAACATGTATTTCATTTTTCTGAATCCATTAATCAGTAAGCAATATCAGGCTGGCTTAAGCAATAAAGTTTGTCCTCTGGAATATTGGCAGGAGGACGTCCAGGTACATAAAATCGACTTTGCTTCCAAACCATAGTTGGTTTGCCAAACTGCAAGAGGAACTGACAGCTGAACAAAGTGAAGTATCTGACATTTTCCACATCTGGGAAGATCTCCATGGTTTTCCTGTTCAAAACAATGACAGACCAATACATTACAGTTATGTTAATACATTTTTTATACTCATAAGACATTGGTCATTCAAACAAGCTGCACTTTTTGAACACAAAAGTCCTAAATAAGTTGAGAGTACATAATATGCACAGTTAATGTTCTTATGGTCCAAGACAATCTATGTGGCCAGCTATATATGGCACTTTGAAATAATAACAAGCTTCTGAATATCAAAAACAGATTCGAGTAGAAATAAAAATCTCATTATAAATCTACCTCTCTTTCCACCCCTCTCTCCCCCCCCCCCCCTCTCTCTCTCTCTCTCTCTCTCTCTCTCTCTGTGTAGTTTTTGATCATCAATCCAGTCTAGAGATTGTACATTCAGATTAACCTTCCCTACAGAGATCACTCTTAAAATTAACAGATTAAAAACAAGCAACTGATACACCTACTGAATAATATCTTTAAAATATTGCACATTATCTGTAACTAATACGATGCAAAATGATCGCAAATATTGGGAACTTACTGCACCCTGATAAAGCAGAGTAAATTGCCTCTTCAAAGGCTCCTCAGGTTCTTACATCCTCCCTTTTCTCAGAGCTGGTTATTAAAAGAAAATAATAAAAGTAATGCAACATGGAAATATTATTTTACCTCAGTAAAGCAGCAGCAATTTTCTCCTCGTCAGCATAAAAACCATTGAAGAACAATCTCTCACTATTCTCAGACTCAGACCACTCTTTGCAGTTTGCTACGTATCCCACAATTTTCTTGTCAGCTCCACGGACGGCCATCAATACCACATCAGAGGTCTTGGTCAAATATGAAGACAGAAACATTTGCATTTCATACCCTCGAGCTTCTGTATCATATTTGATAAGATCTTCCATTCTGTCCTCTGAGAAGGCCAAAATCTGGATGTCATCTTCTAAGTTATTCTCCTTGCAATATGTGTTAAGTATTTCTCTGTCAACGGTTAATCCGGCAGCCAGGCCAAATTGCTCACATAACTGACATCCAAGTTTCCTGAAATTGAAATGAAATGTTGTCTGATATGACTTTTCTTGATAAGCAAACTATTACCTAACTACACAGTAAACAAGACCCTTTTAATTTGTATTGAATCAAAATGCTCTTTTCTGTATGTACAAAAAATTAAGGTACACATAATCAATCATAATGGGTTTTTTTCAAAAGAAAATACATATTTTACAAATCCCTCTATATATCAGTGTGGTCATCACAATTTAAATGAATTACTGGATATTTGAAAAATATCATTTAATAACATGTGCTATGCTTCAAATACCAAATTTTGAATTGCATATTAAAATTTTACGGATGGATTGTTGTTTGGCTTTTTTCTTTACTTTTTGTTGTTGTTTTTTTAGAATTTTTTATTTCATTTTGTTTATTGTGTGTCGTTTTTTTGCTGTTGTTTTTGTGTGGCTTTTTTCCCCTTATAGATTCTATGTTCAAAGCAATTAAACTTAAACATTAAGGAATTTTTGGCAGATACCTCATTTTATGAAGTTTCCACACTAAAGCATGTAATAATATTACTAATGATGAAATATATAAATGCTTACTAATGTAATTCAACTTACTTGTACAACTCATCTGCAGAAGAGAAAAAGTTCACAAGGAGATCCTTATGGTTCTCAAACACACTGCTTACGATGTAGGATCCTAAGCCTTTACCACGATATTCTTTGAGAACAATCACATTCCCAAGAAAAGCTTCATCATCTCTAGTCCTGCTGACATTTGCCATACCTAAAATATAAAAGAATTATGCGTCATAAATACGTTCAGACACCCATGTACCGGTAGCCTACTATAAACATCAACAAAGAATTTATTCAGTTCAAATAGGCATAGCATAATTATTAAGTATTTCAAGGTAGTCAACTTGTTATTTCTCAATAAAGATTTGCATATAATATGTATCATCCTCACAGAGTGGCTTCAGACCAAGCAGAAGTACCAGTGATATCGTTTGGGCCCATAGATGGTTAAAGGCAAGGACAGAAAAGTTCAAAGAAGAATTTACAATACTGGGCATTGATATGAGCTCAGCTTTTGATATATGTCGAGCAAAGTTGTTAACAGTGCTGGAAACATTTAAATAAAATGGTCACATCAAATTGATCAGAACTTTGCTTGCCAACAAAACACTGACTTTCATTTCTGGTAAGGAAAAAGCAACCATTAAATACAACCATTGAAACACCACAGTGCATGCAATAGTCTGAGTCCTCTTCTCTTCAACATCTATCTAGAAGTGGCACTGAAATAACTGCGAACATGCCTGCCAAACAAAAGACTAACAAGGGAAATGATATATGCAGATGATATTGACTTGATTTTTTATTTAATTTTGATACACAAAAAGAGGCACTAAGTTACATCCCAATAATATCTAACACTTTAAAGCAATGGAATCTTAAAGTCAATGAAACAAAAACAGAATTGACAACAATAGGACGATATACTACAGAAGAGTGGAAAAAGGTCAGAAAGTGAGCGAGCCTTAAAAAAAAAGATATCCAGAAAAGAAAAATTCTTGCTCAAAATGGAGTCCATAAATTAAAATACATATGGAACAGAAGAGAAATAATCAGAGAAAAAAAACGAATCACATTCCACAAAGCACTTGTCATACCAATATTACTTTACAACTGTGGAACTTGGGGACTTACCAGTAAAAATCTGGATAGTTTAGACATTATGTTTAGACATCTAAGAAATATCGTCGGCATACATTGGCCTGAGAAAATCCCCAACACAGGCTTAAATTAAATAAGTGCTGCAAAATTAAGCCACCAAGTCAAAGAATCAAAGAACAGAGATGGAGACTGTTTGGACACATCCTTAGAAGAGATGATACAATTCCAGCCCAGAGAGCAATGGGTGAATATTTTCAAGACAACTGAAATTCAAAGGAAGAACGCCGACATCACTGCCGACAACATTGAACCAAGATCTTAGGCATCACATGAAGCACGTAAAAGAAACAAAGGAACAAGTCACTCACACGAAGGAACAACTCCCAATACCATCAGGGCTCAAATCGAGACCTCCAGGAATTAAAGATCCTAGCTCAAGATAGAGACACCTGGAAAAGAGTGACGGACAGTATAAAGAAATATTGAAGAGTTGGCATTGAAATACATGGTTTAGGGCAAGCGTCTATAGGACTGCAAAGCCAATTGTTATTATTATTATTATTATTATTATTACATGTATTATTATTATTATTACATGTATTATTATTATTATTACATGTATTATTA
>JBCJKE010319659.1:0-16090 GCA_039654525.1 Melibe bucephala | reverse complement strand
TTATCTTTCAATTACTTTTGCATTTAAATTCATCTGTCAATTATCAATATTCCTTTTGTATTCAATTGATGTGTCTGCATTGATATTCCAGCAAGTTTTTTCATCTAAAAATAAATTTGGATGTTTCCTTTGTTTTCAATATTCATGTGTTTGTTCTTTTTCTAGTTCATTTTATACTTCTTTTGGGGGTTCAATAATACAAAAATATCTTGTAAAAGGTTTCTTTACATTTGCAATTTCTAGCAAAATAACACATTTTAATATAATTTGGGACTTTTATTGAAATCATCCGCCTTACATTCGAATTCACCCTCCACTATTGGGCACTATCGAAATCATCTGCCATACATCCGGATTGACCCACCCTCCATTATCGAAATCATCCGCCATAATATTATCGAATTGACCCTCCACTATCGAAATCACCCGACCTCAACAGCAACTTGAAAAAAAAATTGATTTGATAGAGAATTTACAATTTGACCTAAAAGTTTAATACTAACTGGCAGACAACACAATTTTACGTCTGCTGAAGCCCTGAGTTGTAAAAATTAGGAATCAGGAGATCTTCTAACTAGACTTTCACCGCTAAGGTATCGAATTGACCCGCACTGCTTATATATAATACTCTAATAAAGCCAAGATTCACTTCAGTTTACCTTCTCAATATTTCTAGTATTGTTAGAATCCTGCCTGGTGGACCAGGTGGAATTCCTTCCCTCACTCTGTCCCTTTTATTTCAACTACATTTCATTTGTACACTGTTACACTGTACACAGTTTGAGTCCTAATTCTATTCTATGGTCGGTTTTTGAAACCAAAAATACCATATCGGCGAGTCCATGGCTCTATCCTATCTTTTGCATTCACCTGGGTCATGTAAAAATATAAGGAGAAAATAATATTATGGCACGTTATGCATACATCTAAGCTATTTTTAACTGGAACCTCTGCTGGACCCCTTTTTTATCATTGCATTTTCAGTGCTTTCTCTGGGAATAAAATAAATCAGTGTTTTATCCCAGTGAACTGAAGTGTTGGACAGATTTGTATCCATCCTCTCCCCGCAAAATGCTTTTTTTCCATCCGGCCACTGCTGAAAATATATCTCAAAAGATAAGTTTTTCCATCTGGCTATGGGCAGCTCCTGAGAGGACTTGAAGGGTGTCTGTCTACTACTTTCCTTTCAATTTCTTACTATTGGCTATATATGTTTGGCGTGATCTGTCGATTTACGCGATTCATGGATTGCAGAGCAACAATCCATCGACTCTCGCACATTCTGTTGATCTGTAGATCGTGCAGCGCTTTTTGTCAATCCGTGAAATATTACTTACTGCGCATTCTGTCGATAGAGTGAGGATCGGGTCAGCCCCAGCATATGGTTGAGCCCATTCAGTCCAGTTTAATAGTAATAATAGTAGGCTAATAGTAATAATTTGGGTGGTCAAGAACTTTTAACTGGAAACTCACGTGGTACCTTCGAACGCAGATAGACGATACAAGCAAGCAAGCACATGTTACATAGAGAGTGTGATTTTCAACTCGAAAGGTGAGTCGGTTTTAACTGTGAAACATCAAACCTGACCTCATTAAATGGAAAATTTTGCTACTATTTTAGTAACAAAAAACCCAGGAAGGTACTAGTGAAATTGTTAAAATAGTAACTAATCAGGTTTCAAGTTAGATGAACTTAAAGCTTTTATGCCCACTAACGGCTTTGATATGGTTCTGCAAAGTAGGGCATGCATGTGACCGAGGGTAGCACATTCACTATAATATTAGTATTAGCAAAGTATTTTACTGTGAGCTGACCTTTGGCCATTGCCCCATCTTATGGCCTTTGTTTTCAGTTGTTTGCCATTTATTTATTGCTGTAAACTATTTAGTTGACAAAAGATACCCTTTATAAAAGCGATCCTACTGATATTAGCACATTTTTCTAAGCCATAATTGACATTTTTCACTAGCAGATCTAAAGGGTCTTTGGAGAGTGAAACTTAATAGCACTCTCAACGACAACAAAACATAAGAAAACTCAGGGGTAAGATCTATAGAATGCGCAACCAAATGGATTGACAAAAAGCGCTGCGCGATCTACAGATCAACAAAAAGGGCAACAATCAATGGATTGTCACGCATTTCATCGATCAACCAAATGCGCTGCGTGATTGATGGATCGCACAAATCGACAGATCGCACCCAACACATATAATATTAAACCTCCTCGTTGATCAACCAATTATTCTACAGGCAGGTTTCATAAAATTAGGTCACTGAAATAATTATACTCTGAGATAATATAATCAATTATAATCAAGAATTAGTAATAATTGTATGACAAATAGAATGAATCAAACCAAAAGTTGCACCATGTGATTCTTTGTCATAGAGTATATTATAAATATAAAAAACATAATCTTGTGGATTTTGCTTTTTTGTGTTTGCATTTATAATACAGTATTTTCTGATTACAAACATGCCTGAGAAAGTAAAGACACTTCTCTTTTTTGAGTGAGTGCATTAACTCTTTATCCATTAAAGAAAAAAAAACCTGAATTTTGGGGTGTTTTTTTCACTTTGCTACTGTAAAGTCAGAGAGGAATTTTTTTTATATTTTTTTCATGAATAATATTACTTCTACATATGTTATATATATGAATTGAAGGAAAATAAAAGCAGAATAGGAAAAAAATAAAAAATTTTACATTTTTCTGAAAATTTCATGGTATTTTGAGACTAAAATTACAGGCTTTTTTGTGCCACAAAATTCAAGACCAATTTCTCAACTTCAAGGCATGAATCTCAGGAAAGGGTAGATACAACAGTGAATAATCCCAATTAGAGAAATCCATGTTTATTTCCAAACAATTCTTGAAAATTTCAAGGAAAAATATTAAAAATTGTGAAAATTATGGGTTTTTTTAACAAAACAGCGTGAAAGTGTCAAAATGGAAGACATTTGTTCTTGTAACAATAAAAATACAAAACAAACAGTGCATAACACCAAAATCAGTGTTACTTTTTTCCATGAGTAAAATTGGCCCACATCATGCTGACATAATATGTACCGGTAGCTCATTACCACTCATGTGAAAAGCCTTCTTGGCAGCAGTTACTTATTACCTATCTCCATCGTGGCTTGTGTCACATAAGGCCTTCACTACTACTACTTTAAACTAGCATCTGAACACATCCCAGACCTATAATAGTAATAGACTATCCATGCTTTGAAATCATGGACACACTGGTGTTTAGTAACTAAAAATATAGCCTGCGCTATGATGACGTACGATAGGACTACGCTTACAATAGTAGTGCCAGTGTATTATACTTGTGTAGGCCTAATTGTCGCTCAATATGATTAGATAGATCTACTGTTCCTTGCTTACACTTTGAATCATCGATCCTCAATACGGGTAGCTCGACATGAAAATGGTAGAGAAAAGAAAATTAACTGCTCTCACTCTCGAAACTCAACTTAAAGAGAAAAAGACCCTCGCTATAGTAGATAAAGTAGAGGGACAGACAACAAGGGACATAACTACAATATTCAATTACCCTACTTTAAGTTTATAAGTATGAGGTTTTCCCTTATCATTTAATACTTTCATGTATTGCTTCAATCACAGATTCCTCAAACTATTTCTGTTGCCCCAACAGGTTTGAGGAATATGTGCTGAACTGTAGATTGAAGATTGTTATAGTTTAAGTTTGCACAAATGATTGGGCTAGATCTATTGTAGATGACTTTGCCTTTTGTCTCCTGACGAATGGTAGTAGCAAGAGCTCGTCAGTAAAGCTCATAAATCAAAATACACCAGTAGGACTATAACTAGTATAATGCCTGATTAAGTGTTAGAAACAAGGAGTGACTTGGTTGGGGACATCTACAGTGTCCTTATTTATTTTATTCAATTTTAAAGAATGTATTCCTTAACTTTCGCAGAAATCAGCAACTTTGACAATGTTTTGATTGTCAAAAATTTGACTTATTTTAACGCTAACACTGATTGTATTTCTTTTTCAATTTTTTCAGATTGCTGCTTGACTCTGGACTAGCAGCTGAATGGGACCTTGAGTATAACAGGTTCTTTGGAGGTGAGGGAAGAGCCCCTCCTGCGTCAAAAAAGGCAGTTGAAGAACTGGAAACAAAATTGATATCACCTACAGCCGCTGGTATTGTTAGTCAAATTGTTATTTGTATTTCAGTCTTCCATAGTGAGAGAGAGACAGAGACAAAGACAAACAGACAGATAAGGGTAGAGAGAGGGGAAAGGGAAAAGGGGAGTGGGGATGACAGAATGCTCAAGAAGTAAAGGTAGATGATGTTGGATGGGAAAAGAAATTGTAAAAAAGAAGAGGTCAGTGAGTGTGACAAGAATAATAGCCTATTTAAAAGATATTAGTGTTAGGTAGATAGCACTCTTAGGTGAAGGAAAGAAAGCAATCATATTTCAGTATTCAATGGAATCCGCTTAAGATAAACCCATTGGGACCAGTTCAATGAGTTTATCTTAAGCAAAATTTATCTTATCCTAAGCCGGTTTGGATCATGTAAGCGGATACTTAGAATTATACTGATTGGTTGGAGAAGAGAGAGAGTGAGAGGCCTACATAGGCAAAGCTTATGCATGCAGCAAAGCCAAATGGGGGTTTGGGGTAGGGAGAAGTGACCATTGAATATTGGGTGTTGCGTTGATGGAGAATCCCTGTATAACTGCAAGATAATTATTGGTTTCACAATCGCTGTCTTGTAGTTTGTGTAGTATTATTACTATTATTATTGGCAAAACATAATGTTTTAATTGTTACATTTTATTGGTGCATGTCTTGTATATTTCTAATATGATAGAGACATTCAAAATCATCATATTATATTTATGGATGAGAGAGAGGGAGAGATGGAGAAAGAGTGAGAGATACAGACAGACAGAGAGAGGAAGATATCTGTGCGTGTGTTCGCATGTTCGTATGTACAATATTATATGTACCTGTTTGTATTATGCTACAAATGTTGATTGTTATGTAGACTTTACACATATTGTTTGTCTGCTTGTTTGTTGCTATTGTTATCCAGGAAGACCATGAAAATTTTCTCTTTTCTGAGACAATAAAGACATATATTATTATAAGTATAAGTAATAGACTAATTAGTTTCACTTCTGGTTGGCGAAGCACGGACAACACAAACAAATATCTGGATGTTTTAGCTACATTTATTTACTCACTTTTCAAGACTACACTAAGCACGAGCACTGTATGTTTAGCAAGTAGCCCTGAAAAAACCAGCATCAGTGTTCCCCATAAGTGGGAAGGGAGAGGTCATGATGACAGAAAAAATGTTTACTTTAAATGGACTGAGTGTGATCCGTGTTTGTATAAACCAGGCTTTCTTTGGTTGACTTCAATAAGAAAAAAAAAATTGGGACCCAATGAAAGGTTTATCTTAAGCGAATTTATCTTAAGTGGACTCCACTGTATATATAGAATGGTCACTAGCATATTCTATGGCAGTACTTCAAACTTTACCATGCTTACTGAAATCAGGTACACATGGCAGAGATGTTGAAAAGCCATGTAATTATCTATCTGAGTCTTCTTTTGTTTTTGTTTTCTCAAATGCAATTTAAGCAGTGAATTTTAAATTGTGAAACTTAAAATAAGATGTTGTGTTGGAGAGAGAGTGATCTCTCCTCCAAATGCAGATTGTCAGCTTGGTATTGGCCTCAGGGATGAAAATTAGTGATCAACTAGCCCTCTAAAGCATTCCAATAACTTAAGCAAAGTCCACCATGTTTTATTTTCTTGGAAAGGTTTCCATGGTGTCAGCTTACTTATGTTATGTCCATACTCTAACACAAATCTTGCTTTAATGTATGAAATCATTTGTTTTGGTTTCGGTCAACCAATTCTCCTGCTTGTGATGACGGGTGATTAACGCTTAAAAGTAATTGTGTAAAGATTATTAATGCAGTAATACAGCAATTACAATGCTTGATGAGTGAGAATAATAACAGTGACAAAAATAAAAAATTTTACATATTCTGATGGAGGTGAATTGATAGTTTGTAAAAATGGAATATGTGGAGAAAAGTGGAAGGAATGTGTTGCCTTTATTTTATTTTTAAGCCGAAAAATGTTATTATATGTCACGAATATGTTATGACATTTAATAATAATAAATAAGGCACAATACAGACATAGAGTGGAGAATTGTTATTTTTAAAGATATACATTAAATGATGCAAGTCGGATCCTGAATAGGAATGTAATAAAATAAATTAAAATAATTAAAAATAGAAATAAGAGTAGTCAAAGCATTTGAATGTTCAAGTCTTGTATGGTTGGGAGTTTTAAACAGGAAAATATAGCACTATCATTACCATGGAAAAGCTGTAGACAACAGGAATGTGACATTAACTTTAAAGAATAATAGACGAATGCTCAGATTTTTGTTTGTTTGTTTGGGGAGGGGGGTGGAGGGGTTATGACAAATTTTCGCTTTTAATATTAATCTTTCCACACTTGTTCGTGGATGTTTTTAATTAATTTAATTGAATGTCTACATCAACTTATTTCCATTTTCAGCTCAAGGGAAAAAATGCCCCATCTGTCTAGTGGAATATGATGAAGAGGATGAGATAAAAATACTACCATGTAAACATCAGTTCCATACTGGATGTATCATACCTTGGCTCAATAAGGTTGGTTTGTAGGATTAACGGTTTTAATGAGTACGCTCTGTGTAATTTCCTTTAATATACGTAGAACTTCAATTTGCAAAGCTAGCCCTGTTCATCTTCATCATAAAAGCTGACAGACCCAGGCAACTGACTATTCTTGCCAACACACCATGAAAAGCTAGTATTTACATGTTAATGTTATATGTTTAAGGTTTTATTTAAAATCGTCTGTATCTTTATTGCACTTTACACTGACTGGCAATTTATTCCGTAATCTAAAAGCAATAGGAAAATTAGAATACAAATGACTATCGACACTAGAAGATGGTAATGTAAATGTTTGAGCACCAGATCTGGTATGATTATTTTTCATTTGAAATGAAGTTGTGTAGATTTAGTGTCAGTAGCTATGACTCAATAACCATAAATCATGCTTTTGTTTCATTTCACCTAGTAGTACATAATAATAATAATAATAATAATAATAATAATAATAATAATAATAATGATAATAATAATATTGATAATGATAATAATAGTAATAATAATAATGATAATAATAATAATTATTATTATAATAATAGAAGAAAGAGGAGGAGGAGAAGAATGATAATGATATAATAATGGTCATGATTATAATGATGGTAATAATAATAATAGTAATAGTAATAATAACAATAATAACTGCAAAAAGACGGAAGTTTGGTGATTTCCAACAATGCAAATAATCAAACATAATCCATCAGTGATAAATGAAATAAACAAACATGCAGATATACGTTTTAGTACGCTAATCTCTTGAGATGGCAGATGTGCCAAAGAACTCAGAAGATCGGCCAAGCAAAGACCTTTTTCAGAAACATGAAAGCAGTTCTCTGCAATAAATAACAATCAGTCCATGCTATATTACTATTACAATGTTTTGTAGAACCCATCTTAAACTGTTAATGTGAGAGCGACACTAAGTCAAAGGCTGCATAACTTTGGATTTCATGAAGGAGGTAGATAACAGGTAATGATGTTGAAAATATACTGGACAGGCAGAAAAACAAGTGAAGAAATAGTCAGTCTGAGACAAAGCACCAGCTGCTTGAAAAGCACTAAAGAAAAGCCAAACTAAATCTTACGATTACTTCATGAAAAAGTAAGGTTTTGAACATCTGGTCACTGCAGGCAAATTGGAAGGAAGAAAGACCAGAGCCAGAGCAAGAGAAATGATTCTGGACGGTCTGACCAGTTGGCTGCTGAGTTAGGCCTCTTCTCTAATGCACACGCTTTATACTTTATGCATCTGATTGTAGAGACAAATGGAATGCCATGATCTCCAAGGCTATGAAACACAGGGAACATGTCTGACTGAACCTGTTTACAAATATTATTATTAATATATTGTAAAACACCTAGAACTCAGCACCATTGTGGATTAAATGCTAAAGAAATCTTATACAATATTATTATTATTATTGTTGTTATTGTTGTTATTATTATTGTTGTTGTTATTATTATTATTATTATTATTATTATTATTATTATTATTATTATTACTATTATTATCATCATCATTATTATTATTTTTATTATTATCATTATTATTATTATTATTTACTTGTTTTGTAGAAGGTAGGGCCTACAGTGGAGCACACTTTAGAGCACATTCTTTGAGGCGGGGTAGCACAAAAGTGTTTATTATTATGGTTACCATTTTATAATTTAGTTAGATTTATGGAGACATTATAATTCAAATTAAATGTTTTGTCATGATACATGTCACCACCCTTCCTTTTTTTTTTAATAATTCATGCATACACTTCTAATTCTATCTTCAATTACAGGTAAACTCTTGTCCATTATGCAGACATGAACTTCCAACAGATGATCCTCAGTATGAACAATACAAAAAACATCAAGTTAGTGCCTGGATTTTTAATTAATTTTTATTTCATCTTTGTCATTACTATTTCACCTCTAGTCTCCAATCATGTTAGTATATGGATAGCTCAGTGGTTATGGCACTCGAACACTGAGCTGAAGATCCAGGATTCGATTTCAGCTGTGCAGGTTTGAATTGAAATCAATATTGTTAAAGATAACATACGTATTCAAGAGTCGTCCTGGTGTTCTATAGAGGATGAATATGGTGACTTAAGTATAATTGAGTTTGTTCATAGAAGCTCAACGAATAATGAGACAAACATTGAACAGCTGCTTGAATTACTGCATGAGATTGGGAAAAATAACTATTCAAATGTTTTGTTCATGGGTGATTTCAATTTCCCAAAACTTAAATGGGACGGCATGGATGATTTACACGAAGGCACCTTGAAGGCTAGGTTTCTTATTACTTGTTACTAATGTTACTCTCCAAGACAACTTTGCGTCGCAGATGATGAAGGAACTCACTAAAAACAGAGATCTACAAAGGGCTGGTATTTTGGATTTAGTGTTAACAAACAATGAGGAAACCTTCATAAGATATGAACTGGAGGCACCTCTTGGCAAGAGTGACCACTCATCTATTTTAATTAAGACCTTTATAGTGCTGGATGATCTATAACTATAAAGAAAAAGAGGTTTTGATACAAGAGAGCTAACATTGACCAAATGAGTAAAAATCTGCGTGAAATAGATTAGGATAGTGTCTTTCAGAGTGAAGATGTAAACTGTAATGGACAATCTTTAAAGAGATTCTCTTGAATTCACGTGATAGTATCCCCCAAGCATCCAACGCACTCAGTAGAAGCAGAAGTCAGAATTTTTGCTGGATAAAAAATGGCTAAGGAAAAGAAGGCAGCTTATAAAAAATACATAAAGAGTGGGTTACCAGAGTACTGGAAGAATCACAAAGTAATCTGAAACAAGGTTAAAATTCTAGTAAAGCAAAGTAAAAGGGAGTGAGAGCGAGGTTTAGCAGCTAATGTAAAAAGTAGCCCCAAATTTACCAGGAAGTATGTAAATTCCAAGGTTAAAATGAAACAGGGTGTTTGTGATGGAAGACAGAGGAGCGACAGAATCTGATAAAGAGAAAGTTACTGTCTTGAACAACTCTTTTGTGATTGATTTAACCAAAGAATATGTCTCCCGCATGCCTGACATAGAAACAAGATGAAGCAAGACTCAATCTAAAGTCTCCTAGATGAGGTTGTGGTGTTTCATAGGTTAAGTAAATTAAATGTTAATAAATCTCCAGGATGACGGATTTCTGCATCCACATGTTTCAAGCAGTTTGGCCAAGAAATAAAAAAAAACAAAAAAAACTCATACACTTGTTTAAGTAGTCATTGGAATCAGGTAGGATCCCAGATGAATGGCAGAAGGCAAATATTTCAGCACTGTTTAAATTTCAGTGAGGGAAACACATTCAACCTGGAAACTGTCAACCTGTAAGTCTTACATAAACAGTGTGTAAAATCAAGGAGCAGTTTAGCAGAGAGGCCATGCTTGCACACTTAAATACTAAGAATTTAAGTGTTAGAGAACAGCATGGATTTTTGAGGGGCAATTCATGCATAACTAATCTTTTGGAAACATTAGATAATTGGACCCAGACAATTGAAGAAGGTGAACCCTTAGATGCTGCTAATTTGGACTTCAGGAAGGCTTTTGACAGTACTCTATAATCGTCTGTCATTAAAAATTAAATGCTATGACATGGACCATAGACTTGTTGGTTATGTTGAACAGTTCTTAGTACAGAGACAACGAAGAGTAGTGGTAAACGGAGAAATGTCATTACTCTGAAATCAAGAAGATCAGAGATGGAGGATCTATGACAAAGCATCCATACTCCATATCTTCTTCTTCTCTGTGTTATTATATTCTTCCTCACATTGCACCCGAAATAAGTCACTGTCAAGAGCCCCCCCCCCCCCCCTGCTGATGTTCTAAGCCACCCCATTTGGTATTGGAAGCTTGTAATGGAAAATATGAACAATTTCACATGCTATTTTCTGGAAGTGTTGGAAATTGGCCAATGGGCAAGTGGAAAGAAAAGTTACCTGGATCAAAGAATTTTCAAGTCTTGACTTAAATATGCATACAGCAGAAATATAATATATTGGGAATTTTTTTTTTTTAATGAATTACACAAAATTATAGGTCCTTTTTTTTTCCCCAACAGTCCTGCATTAGCTGAACAATGAAAGTTGCATTCCAGGTCTTGTTTGTTTTGTTGTTTTGGTCGGGGCTTTTTTGTTTTTGTTTGGAAGGAGTGGTTTATGTTGTTGCTGCTTTTTATTTTGGGTTTGTTGGGGTTTGTTTGTTTTTTTTGTTGTTTTTTTTGTTTTTTGTGTGTGTGTTTTCTTTTCTTTTAGGGGGTGGATTGCTGTTTTTTGTTGTGCTTTTTTTTTTAAGTTTTTTGTTTTGTAGTTTTTTATGTTTATTTTTTTGTGTTGTTTTTTTGGGGGTAGGCGGATTTCTTGGTTTTTATTTGTTTGTTGTTGTTTTTTTTTGTTTGTTTTTTTTTTGTTTTTTTTTTTTTTTTTTTTTTGGGGGGGGGGGGGGGGTTTGTTTTTTTTTTTTTTTTTTTTGTTGGGTGTTGGTTAGGGTGGGGGTGCTTTGTAGTTGTACTGTTTATATTATTTTATGGGGGTGGGGTGGGGGAATTGTATGTGGGGTGGTTTGGGGTTGTTTTGTTGTTGTTTTTTTTATCATGATCAACGATTTTATGATTTGAATTTGAATATTGACCAGTGTCTTACATTGTACATATATTTCTTTTCAGGCCCGTGCAAAGCAGAGAGAATTTGAGCTGGAGAGTCTACATGATTCAATGTTTGGATGATGTCCATTTATTATTTCAATTTCAAACATTCTTCTTATTTGTATAAAAGTGTGCAATTTTAATAAAGATGATATGAGTATGAGAGACCAAGGTTAAACAATATCTGCCTCTGGCAGTTCAAAATCAAATAATTAGGAACCAATCTTTTCTATGAGATTCTTCCACATGTTTGACAAAATGCTTTTCCCATTACAAATGCTTTTCAATATCTATATAATTATATATGTGACTCATTGGAACTACAACAGACACCATTCTACTTGCACATCTGTGAAAAGCATGCATTTTGAAGAGAGATTTAGCACTTATCAACCATCCACAAATCCATTCAAATGATAAGAAGATCACCTACTCGCACAGGACAGAAAAAAGTGGCGAGACCTCACTGCTAGAATAAGAAAAACCACCAAAGTGTCCCAGGCGGTGAACTGTCCTAGTTTAAAAGAATCAAAATTTTGGCACCAAATATTATGTAAGGATCTCTGGATCTGGCTTTTCATGTACACCTTCATTTGTGAACATTCTAATATAATTGTAATTGTAATCTATACTGGGAATCCATGCAAATACAATAGCCATTGATTAAACATTCCTAAGTTAAATTGCTGAATATAATTGAAGATAACAATTCAGTCCAAAATGGAATTTCCTATGGCAGTCGTTTCCAGTCTGTTGTACTTTGGAAGAATGAATATTTTATGTAGGTTGTTTTGCTAGTAGTAGAGAGGAGGATGAAGCTATCCTCGTAGGATCGATAGTTGTGAATGACCACCAATTTGTTGTTCATTTTTTACGAACTGCATATCATCCTGAGTTTCTTTTCTTAACTCTTAGTTTGAAATTTGAAGGGATTGCCAGTAGTGTTCTTCAAGTTCAAGCATTTTGGAATTGCTATAAAGTATCTGTATTATGATACCTCCATGTTACAAACTGAGCACCCCTTCCACCAACCATTTCTATTTGGTCTATTTAAATTTAACATTATGAGTGTGTGCCCTAAACACTGTAGGTATTGGTACATGTATTTTATATCAACAATCCTGACACCAAAAGGTATAAAGGAAATAGCAAAGAAAGAAAGGTATATCAACAAGTGGTCCGACTGACAATTTGTATGCCTTTCACATTTATTCGATTTAGTCTTTAGGTTTCCTCTCTCTCTCAGAACTCCAATTCCACTGAATTCCAGGGGTCTTCTCAGCTTTTGTTACATTATTTAAATATTATATATTATATATGTTTACCTCAGTTGGTTCTGATTTTGTTGACACCCCTAGTAGATGTTACAAGCCCAAATATGTCATTGAGGTCATCCAATGTATAATTATATATCATCGAGTTTCTTTTACTCATGATGGAGATAACATTGTGTTTTTCAGGATGGAACACCATGTGGTACTGCTGTTCCCAATGAGCCAATGCAGAGTTGTAGCACCATTTCGGGCTTTATATATAATATGACTTTACTTTACTTCTATATAGTCAGTCGTTTCATCTGCAAAGGGCTACATTTTTCATTTGTGGATTTCTGCCTAACCATTGACACAGAAGAGTAAAAGAGAGGGTCCTAGTCCTTGGACTCACTCTTTATTATTCAAGAGTACACTTTCAATGACTACCGGTGGAATTTTTCAAAATGTTTCCAATCTTTGTGTTGATGCTTCATTTTATATCATACTGTCAACGTTTGTGTGACACATGCGATTGTAATTGTAATCAACATTTTCGAAGAGGTGTGAATCTTTTGAGTAAAACATTAATCATTCTCAATCTCAATAATAGATCTTTCTTAGCAACAGTAAAAATTAATGGTTATTTTGCCTGCAAAAATAGACACTTATAATTAAAAGGTACCGGTACTATGTCCATTCAAACATTTGAGGAAGTGAAAATATGACAAAAGTGTTGAAAAGATGACATGAGCAATGTGGAATTATTCAGCACTATAGATCTCTTTGCATTTATAAGACACAGTAAAATTGACTTGATTGTGATTGACAAGTCACAAGTAACCAAAGAAACTTTGTCAAAGTACTCAAAGGCTTTAGAGAAGTCCATGATAAAGACATCAGTTTGTTATCCCTTTGACTTTGAAGAAGTAATAACATACACCGAAGATCAAGCTCAGATTTTCTTCTAGATCTCCTTGCATTTATTGTGCATACAATAAATTGGACTTAAACTTAAATGACAAGTCATGAGTAAAAAAACTGGTGAAGAGATGAAATGAACAGCTTTGCATTATAGTTATACATTACCATATCAATTTCATACTCATTGTGTTACACCATGTCAGATCATGAGGGAAGGGGATGAGCATAATGCTTCTCTCAAATTGAAAGCATGATTGGACAATTATTGTGAATCTGATTAAATTGTATGTATGGTTTGGTGAACACCATTGAAATTAATATCGTAACATTAACATTGGACAAGTATAAAAATATAAATAAGTACATGCCAACTGCAGGCATGCTCCAGTGTTAGTGTTAATAATTATTGTGCTTATATACTTATACTATCAACTACTGTATCTGCATTTGAGTACCTTACATTTACATAAAACATTCATGATAATTTTTCCATATTTACATATATATTATTACATATAGATCTTTATCTTTCCTACACCGCTGAAGTTAAAAGCAGAGACTTGAAATATGAAATGAGGATTTAATTATCTGCCTATACTCTTAATCTTATTTTCCATGAGATATTGTAGGCCTACACATTAGACGTAATTATTATTATTATGCCTTGTTATTACTGATAAGTCAAAAGGACTAAGAATACAATGCAGTCCTTCAACAAAAAAAAAAAAAAAAAGATAAGATCAACTAAATGAAGATCAAATCAAGCAAGTTCATCTGAAGTGTAGTCGACTGTACATACACTTTATTAAAATTAAACATTTCATTCTTTAGCACCAAAATTACATAATAAGATAAGATGTCTCACATTCACATTGTATTCTTAGTCCTTTTGACTTATCAGTAATAACAAGGCATAATAATAATAATTACGTCTAATGTGTACAATATCTCATGGAAAATAAGATTAAGAGTATAGGTAGATAATTAAATCCTCATTTCATATTTCAAGTCTCTGCTTTTAACTTCAGCGGTGTAGGAAAGATAAAGATCTATATGTAATAATATATATGTAAATATGGAAAAATTATCATGAATGTTTTATGTAAATGTAAGATATCAGGAAATCAAAATACTTATGTTGATCAATACAGTGCAGAAAGTTTCTTGCATGTGTTGCTTCACATGCATTGATCCAAACTTTTTGCCCACATCATTGAAATTAAGAATGAGAAGAAAAAGAAAACAGAAGACTTGATGTTAGTGTTAGCCACTGCTAACCTAGTCCTATGCCCAGCAATCAACACAAACCATCCCTGCAGGCACCGCACCAGATAATTGGTAATTATACATGTAGTAACTAGTGTCCTACAAGATACATGTACCATTGATTGCATCGCCTTAGACATTTGTTTCTACCACAGATGTTAAACTTTGGTAAACATCTTTGGTTGTTACACTACTGTCAGCATTAGGCTTAGGCTAGACACTAGTAGAAAGGACAATGACAAAGACGACCCTCTTGCAGCAAATGTAGGCTACATGTATACTACTAATACTACCATATATTACATCATACATGTCTAGTCTGTGCGTGTGTGTGTGTTTGTTTATGTCTTTGCCCTTTTCGGTTTTAATTCATCGATGTTAATGTTATTGTTATAAATTTATTATGACATGCACGTGTACATGTATAATAATATCAGCAATTTTATGAACGCCATTTGAACATACCATAACCACTGATCTGATTGTGTTAATACATTTAATATTTATTTAGCAGTAGGCGTCGGTGGCTCAGCGGTGAGCACAACTCAACAATGAGTTGAGTCAAGCAGTGTTGACCATGGTCACAGTTCAGACGGCTAACGGCGTGGGTGTCCACTCCAAAAACCACCGTTCATCGACGTTGTGTTCTTAGTCAAATCTTAGGTAAGACTAAGACACTTTTCTCCGCTTACTTCACTCGACTTAAGTGTGAATGAGTACCCGGCTTTAGACTAGGCAGTGAAAGACTTTGTCAGTATGTTAGTGTTACATGAAGCGCCTAACAGGCAGCTCTGCTGTTTGCTCCCCAGAGAGTTGAGAAGGTGCTGGAATGTAAAGGCCTGCTGGGGGGTAAAATGTCTTTAACGTTTAATTGAAGCACTTTGAGCTTGCAATCTGCGGGGGTAAGGGCTAACAGTATATAAATGCCATCTTTACCTTTACCCTACAGTGCAGAACGTTTTCATAGAATTCGGGATCCTCGAACAAACTCCACTGACCCAAATACACATGTATTTTCTTAACATTTTTTTTCACGGGAAAGTCGAACTTGTTGACGGTTATAAAGTCCTGAGTCCATGCCGCCCGAGCGCACACCTCATAAGTGCACTCTTTTCTGCTCTAACTAACCAAATTTTCACTACATTATATATTATACAATTATATTATATATTATATACAAGTGTATATATGGATATATATTATATATAATATATATATGTTTATATATAATTAAAAATAATAATGAAATAATGTAATATATATAA
>JBCJKE010318550.1:1206-16097 GCA_039654525.1 Melibe bucephala | reverse complement strand
TTCTTTTTGGTTAATGATGCTGTCATCTAAGTTGTGCCACTCAATTACTGTTTAGGGAAGGAATGAGTGGCGTGTGTTTCAAGGACACTGTAGCATCGTATCAGTAATCTATCGTTGCTTCTTGTGTATTTTTCTATGGGGCTGTGTGTGTGTGTGTGTGTGTGTGTGTGTTTGTGTGTGTGTATGTGTACTGTATATGGTTTGGTTTTTGTGGATCGGATGCGATATGATTTGTTTTTCAATGTGTTGAATTAAGTGGCTGCCTTTTGTGTTTAGACGTTTTCTGACTTCCTAATTTGTGACTTTTTGTTTCCAAGTTATTCGGAGGATCTTCATTTAGCAAGTCATCCTAAAGTAAGCGTTGTTTAAGTCATTATGTCATTTTGATGTCGTGTCCAAATTTCACAACCATATAACTATATATAACGCTGTTGGGAATACGTAGGCTTTGAGAAAACTCATTTTGGTTTTATTGTTTTGTCCTTCCCACATCTTGCTCATATTGTTTAGTTTTTGTTTTGAAAGAGTTAGCCTTTTCCTTAGGAATATTCATCGCCATGAAAAATAACCCCGAGACAGATCTAGTTAGAGTTAAAGTGCTCAACGCTTTCAATCGTTTCCCCTTCTATGTTCGCATTTGTCTGAATACATACACTTTGTTTCCTTGATGTTTAATGCTAAACTTTTGTTTTCGCTGTATTGTTTTGTAGACTGCAGGAGGTTTTCAAGCCCATTTGAAATTGTTGTAAGTGGGGCTGCTTCACCGGCATCGTATCTCAGTTCTCTGATCATTTGTCCGTTTATCATCCCTTCGTTGCATTCTTCATGATTTATCTCGTCATTTTCTACTTGACTCATTACATTTACATCCTCTGTTTACATGTTGAATAGATGTGGCGACAAGACACATCCTTGACGTACTCCTTTTCCCACCTCAAATGGTTCATTAGTGGTACTCACTCTCTAGACGGACAACGGCTTTGACTACTATTTAACTAGCAAGATATAATATAGGAGATTGAAGTTTGGCATGTTTTGTTTAGTAAGGGGTGTGTGTATTTTGTTTTGTTCTTTGTTGTTGTTGTTGGTTTTTTGTTTTGGATTTGTTTTTGTTTGTTTGTTTTTGGTTATTTTCATTGAGTCTCTCGATATATTTTATAATTATACTATAACACACACAAATACACACGCACACATACATTATACGAGAGTGTATACGACATGTATAATATTAATATAAATCATAATGCTTTAATAAATAATCAAAAGAACTACGAAGAGCACGGAGAGTCTTTGAAGACAAACTCATTTCATGAAACAAAAGAGTTTCACTCGATTCCGCTCTGAAACCAAATTTCAAGATGTCTGCTCCGGCCAAAAGCTCGCCCAAAGATGCGCAAGTTATGGCAGCTATTTTGAAAGACATGGGTGTTGCAGAATCCGAACCTCGACTAATAAATCAAATGCTTGAATTTGTTTACAGTAAGTATTAGTTATTTAAGGGATTTAGGCCTATGTTACAAGGGCTAGGATAAAGTGAAGTGATGCAGTCTCGACAAGACCGTCAGCCTTCTACTTCTAAATACTTCATAAAAATAAAAGCTGACAAACAATTAAAACTGAGTAGATCTAGATCTGGATTTATATTCTTGTCTACGCGATGAAAAATAACCAGGCTGCTAGATCCAAATCTAGATTCCCAAGCTGCCATTCACTACTGCTGCCCTCTGGTCTACTTTGGTCGACCATGGCGAACGGCTCGGAACGGCACGCAAAACTTGCCTTTGTCCAAGGCCATAGTGATGTAGGTGGGATATGTCACTTTGACTATGGCATTGTACTGAACTGAACGGACAGCCATATGTCAAATTATGACCACCATCGTTATTATGTAATAGTTGCTCATTTTGAAAAATGATTCACACACTATAGCCTACTAGGCGCTTTTTCGTTTGTTACCCCAGGCTGCGTATCCAACGTAATCCGCCATTTTGGATTGACCAATTGCTAGGAATCAAATACAATAGGCAACCCGACTACAACACAACCATGCCGGAATGGAAAACAAAACAAAAAGCGTAAATCATAAATATGAAGAAAAATTTGGCAATGAGACTCATTTTCCTCGTTTCCCCGTTTAAAAAAAAGGCTTGATATTGAGATCTAGCTCCAGATAGATAGAAGAAATTGGGACCGAACAAATAGCATATCCAATTCCTAGTAACTAGTTGATCCAAGATGGCGGACTGCGCCTGGGGTAACAAACGAAAAAGCGACGCCTTCTACTCATTACGCTGATCAAGAAAAGCTAAAAGGACCAAACTCAAGCCAAAAAAATTGCTGATTTTGAAAAATGGTTCACACACACTATAGCCTTCTACTCAATAACGCTGATCAAGAAAAGCTAAAAGGACCTAACTCAAAACTGAAAAAATCGTCACTAGGCTATGGCATTGCACCGACGGATTATGCCAGTTGCCCGTGCATACTGCCGTATGATTAAGTAGTTCATCCATTCTTGCATCTGCCGTACGATTGAGTAGTACATCCATCCTATATGGTCTCTAGTAGTATACTATGATTGTTGCACCTGTAATAATAGTAAGAGAAGTCACAGATCGGCGGCTTGGGAAAATTTCGTATGCCCCTGGTCTCTGGGGGCCGGGGAAATAGCCTTTCCTATGCTTTGGTCCCTGGTGGCTGGGGAAAGGGCATCAAGCTTTCATTTATAAATGAGCTTAGGACATCAGACATTGAGTGTTAGTCAGATCGGAGGTCTATTACCAATTCGATTACAACCACCAGCTTTTAATTTGTAGGCCTATAGAATTATGTTGATTCAAGAAATAAAATATAAGAATTTAGGGTTGTTAGGTTTAGGGTTTGAGTTTGTATTGTAGTTTGCACATTGAAGTGATGAATACAGAAAAAGTAGAATTATAATAATCCTTGTGTGTGTGTTTCTCCACAAGAATTTTCTTGCAAATTCGCAACCTTTGAAAATTTCGGCTTCCTCAATGTTTTATGATTTAGGGTTGAAGAATGTCTGCAAGGCATATTGATTTTTGTTTTGTTGGGTTTTCTTTTTGTTCTTTTTTTTAAGTATAGAATTAAGGTAAATAGAAAAAAATCAGTCTAGATTAGATCTAGGAATGTTGCATTTTCAACTGATTTGGCTGTGGGAAGACACCAAAACAAAGCCCATCGTCATCAGCTATTGATACTGTCTTCTTCAAGAAAAAACTTTGAAAAATTAATGAATTTCCACCAATCATGAGCTGCCGCTTGACTGAAATATTACCAAAGTTTATATATTTTAGTGCATAGATCTAAAAATGTATGATACATCTGTTTTTCTCTGTCACTCCCATAGGATATGTTACAGATGTACTGGAAGATGCCAAAATCTACTCTGGTCATTCTAATCGCAAATCCATTGACACGGATGACATCAAATTGGCCGTCCAGATGAAAATGGACCACTCCTTTACCTCACCCCCTCCCAAAGATGTGAGTTTTACTTTGATGTTATGCACAAAGTGGATGGTCGGTAATACAGTAGCTGTTTTTCATGTCCTCTGACGAGAGGATTTTCCTAAGCGCCGGGCTCTAAAACAAAGCTCTCATGACTATGACGCCTACATAGATTGACTTTACAGTAATGTCCTGTGCATTTGGCCATCCTGTATAGATTTTTATGAATGAGTTTGTACTTTTATCTTAACAGTATAGATATCTATTAGATATATCAAAGCAAATTTAATGAAGTGTGTTGCAAAATTCTAATTGATTCCGCAGGCTACTTATATGCTGGCCATGCTATGTCTAACACGTCATACTGATTTATAGGAATCAAATTTGAAGTCATATACTGAAAGTCAATTTGATGTGAGTTTTATTTCGTTGTCCCCTACTTAGGCAGCCACAAGACTGTCCGGACCTAGGCTACATACAGAATTGTCATCACTCTAGACACAAAGACAGTCTACTGCCATTTATCCAACAGCTAGTTATCCATTTGCTCATTTAACCGACATATTGGTTGGGAACGAAGCAATGTGCTTTTATATATTCTATTGTTGGACAAGAGTATCCATTTATCCAGCACTGACTGTCGGGGACAAATGTTTTTTTTTTCGTATTAAAATACTTCACTTATCTGACACACTTGGTTTAAATGTTAGTTAGACGACCCACACTTCACTTTGCTTTCTTCTTGTCTACTACGCTGCAATACACAAAATACAAGTACATTCATATTATAATGCATCTACTGTGGCATTGTTCTGAAGCTTTCTTTTACTTACAAATTACATATATATCGCAATCCATAAGGTCTACCATGAGTCAAATTCACTTTTATCCGACACTTTTGTTAGGGACGGCATGTGTCAGATAACTGGCAGTAGAGTGTAGCAACTCTTTTCTGTAGAAACACAGTGATTGAAATTTCTATTACCTAGACAAGAAATCAGAAATGTCATTCTGTGTTAATGACAGCAACTTTTCAGCATCAGTTTTTCTAAGTCTTCTCAGCCTTGAAAAGTTGCCAATCCTGTTCCCGGTTGTTTATATCTTGAACATATATATATATATGTAATAATGGAAATCATTCTTTCTTTCTTTGTCAATATCCATTTTCCCTCTTGGTGTATGGCATTTAAATTCCCGAATTTTGATCTTTCTCCAGCCTTCTCTATCCTAGTAATTTCTGTTACCTTAAGTAAGTGTAAGGGACAAATTTCTATTCTTTAAGGCCTCCTTTAGACTTTCCTCCCCATTTCTATGGGGTCTGCCTTTTGGTCTCTTGCCTTAAGTTTTAGCATTGTATACTGATATATAGCTATTCTCTTATATCTTTCATTCAGTTTACATGTCCAAACCATCTAAGCTGGTTGATTTCTATTTTAACTTTTTGCGTCGATTTACATCATTTATATAAAATTAAAAATGACCTTTTATAATAATCCATACTGATTTTTTGTTCAAATTGTGAAATGAAATTGCAAAAAAAGTAAGTAAGATCAACACTGTTCTTCACCGTCTTCACCATTCTTTGGGTCTATTATAATTGAAATAATATTGTGTTCAGAAAGATGGGTTAGTATGTTCAACATCTTGATTATTCCAGAATTTCAATTCTGCCAAAATTGAGTGACATTATCAATCATTCTTTTAAACATTAACATTTTTCCTCATATTGAATTCTCCTCAGTGGCATTTTTAAACTATTTGTTTTAACCGTCTGACTACATTTTTGATATTGAGTAACCTCAGATTTAGCCAAGGTTAGAGTCATGTGAAAATGGTGATGTGAAATAAAGGGGCGTTATAGGGTAGCAACGGTAGTAAAATTTAGATAGCCTTATCTCAGCAGGGATATCATCATATTTTAAGTTTGCCACTAGCATTTTTTGAATTGGTCATAGATGCTTTGGTAACTACAATTTCCGAGAACACACTTGTAATTGTCTAGTTGAATAATTTTTTATTAGAAGGGGAAGGAATTCTGCATGCGCTTTCCTTGAGAATAGATCAGAATTTTTTATTAGTTTTCATGCCTTGATGCTTACATTGTTTATTTGTGTCTTTTGTGTGTAGCTTCTCATGGAGATTGCCAGACAAAAGAACAGCCAACCGCTGCCTGTTGTCAAACCGTACTGTGGACCCAGGCTTCCTCCTGACCGATACTGCCTCTCGGCCCCAAACTACAAATTACGAGCAATCAAAAAGGTCTCTATTTTGGTTTTTTATTCGAATGAGTTTGATTAGCATTTCAATTCGTGCTCTAGCCAAAGGGGAGGATTTGTGGGATTTCTGAGGGTTCATCATCAAGTGTCTTGTTAGCATTTTGCTAGATTTTGATGTGTGCATTATTGATGTGGGTCGGGGAGGCGCTCATTAATTGGAGTCAGCACTGTAGTAATTTTATGTTTGTTGCTGATCTTCATGGGTCCTCCCTACTGTGGTGTTTAGAAAATAACAGAGCTGTTAAATCACTTATCGCAACTTCTCTAAAATCAGAATTTCAAAGAAAGAAGAAATAAAAATTTTAGTTGTTTTTTTTTCTCTCCATAGATTTCAGGGTGTGAAGTTTATTTCTTAAAATGATTTTCAGGAACTGCGAATTGGACACTTCTCTAATGCGATCACCTTTCAGTCAATTTTGATGTATATCGGCAATATACTTGTGCCCACCGGGTTGTGTTGCACATCTTTTTACATTTTGAACATGGTCAGAATTTTCACATCTCCGGGAGAACATAAAAGAGTAGCTGCCATATTACAAGAGCAGCTCTTCACCAATGGCTTCTATTAAGATCGTTGACATTGTCATTTCACTGTTTTACTCTCGAGTTGGTTGTGAAAATGTGTCGTAAGAGTAAGAGTCGTTTCCCCCAAGAACTGGGCATGAGGTCTGACTTACTGGACTACGAGGATTTCAACTAGGGAACTAGGGAGCTCAGGGTCCAGAAGCCGATTCGGCGATTGTCTCCTTCTTGGGACTCTCTGTTATTTATGTACGGTGGAGGCCGAATAAGATAGAATCATTGGGACCAGATCAATGAGTTTATCTTATGCAAGGTTAATCTTAACCATTTCCAGGGGAGACAACCAGTTGTTACAAAATCTGTGGTGGGTACAACTACTACAAAAGTAAAAGTCCAGGTAGAATGAAAGAAAGAATTCGTGTGATTAGGTCTAGAACGCGAGCTTGAGCTATGTGTGTGGTGAGTAGGCATAAGTCCAACTGGATCACGTGAGGGGGTGCATTGGAATTATCCAAAATCAAGCGATTGGGAAGAGAAGTGAGAGAGAGAGAGTGAGAGGCCTGTCTAGGCCTAGCCTGTGCCTATGTGCAATGCAACAAAGCTAGATGGAGGTTCGGGATGGAAGAAGTGACTATTAAATACGGGCTGTTGTATTGAGGGAGAATCCCAGTGCAACTGCAAGAGAATTATTTTTAAATTTATTGGCCTTGTTCAGCATAGTTCTCTCAGCAGGTGTGTTACAGTAACCTGGCTCTAACCCACCCACTGGGTTTGCAATCACTGTCTTGTAGAGTATTATTACTATTATTAGTAAATAGACTAGGCCTAGCACTGTGTGCTTAGCAAGCCTGAGCAAACTAATGTTTGATGTGGCCCAAAAGCGGGAATGGAGAGGTAATGGTGACAGATAAAAAGTTCATTTTAAACAGAGCAAGTGCAATCTGTGTTTATATAAAGGCTTTGTTTAGTTGATGTAAATTAAAGAAAAAACAGGACCCCAAGATTTATCTAAAGTGGACTCTTCTACTGTTTATCTTATCACTGTTCACCTTGTCTCCGAAGTTTTTTGTTTTGCAGCTGAATCTGTACAGTGGTGCCCACCTTAATTGTAAAATCAGGGAAATTTATTTTTTCCTGTTTTACCTCTCTGTTTGTGACAGAAACTGTGGCCAAAACTGTCTAGATCCAGGACTATGTGTTAGGTCTAGTATATAATATATGTTACCAGATTAAAACAAATGAACTCTTTCAATTTCTTTACCCTTTACATCTTTCTCCTTGATTTTCCACAGCCCCGCAATATGCAGTACGGGGGACTTCACATGGGGCAGCGCGTAGGAATTGGATCTCAAGGTAAGGTGGAACTTTGTCAGCCAGTGTGACCAGTAGACTGCTCTATGGGAGTAATTTGCAATATTCTGTTTGTTGTCACTTGAAGATAGCTTTCTCCACGTCTTCCATTTATCTCTCTCAATCTCTGTCCATTTGTGACAATTGTATCTGGCATTTTGATCTATACATGACTTGTGCATTCGTTATTTGCATCATTTTTACTCTTGATAATGCAAGGTCATAGCTATATGTTGCCTAGAAGACATTGTTCAAATTTCAAAATTGTGTAAAGTTAAGATTGAATGATATCAAATCGCCCTTTTCATCATACATTGAGGGTCAACATAATTTACTGTGAAAAGCTCGGCTAGCATCTAACTTTTGTTCTATTTTGAAGAATCAGGTTCTTTTTTCTTTTCTTTTTGTCGTGACAATTTTCCCTTTTTGTATTCCAGTGAAGAGTGTGGCTAGTCCGAATCTGACTGTTGTCACTAAAGGTTTGACGCAACCCACCGTGACCATCCTGAACAAGCAGCCTGCACCACCGAAATCAACAGTTCGAGTCAACCCTGCCATTGGTAAGGAAGATTGGTGGATTATTGGAGTTATGCGCGCCATAAACGTCTTGACCTCTCTATGCAAATATTCTGTTAGTTACTCTGTCAAAAATTGTAGTATGAAATCCATGTCAATGCCTCAACTGATGTTGAAGAGCAAATGTTCCAAGCACTCCTCTGTATTATTGTATGTCACTATGTCAATAAAATAGAATAATTTCAGAGAACAGTGGCTCGTTTTGTATTAAACTGTTGGTGGAACAAACCAGTGTGCATAAAAACAGCACTTTGTGGGCAGTGTGGTCTAGAGGTAAGACGCTCGGCTCGTAATTGAGAGGTTGCGAGTTCGAGCCACGCTGCGGGCCCTTGGGAAAGGTTTTCCATGCATACCTCACTTTCCTCACGTCACTCAGGTGTGATGGGTACCTGGCCGTAAACAGCGTTGTCTTCGTTCTATGAAGAATGTATTGCGTTTAATTGGCAGCATAACATTTTATCTTGTGTCATTGTGTTCGATGTTGCTGTTGACTAGGGACCACTTGTAATGCGCTTTGAGCACGTTTAGTGGATATTGTGCTATATAAAAGCTCCAAGCTCCACTACAAATACAGACTTCAATGACAAATTGAAATCATGCCATACAAGAAGAATATAGATCAAAATTTGTTTATAATATAATATATGGATGGTCAGCAACCAAGTTTCTGAGTTATATAAAGCAGCAGAATAACAGATGCTTAACAAGGAAGGATCATGACACTAACACCAACTTTTCCAACTTTTACCATTAGCCAATGTCGACACCTTTAAATTAAGCTTTTAAAAAAAAACAAAAATTAAAAATGTTACTGAGAGTAGTGTCCGATTGGAATGCACTGTCATCGAGTCTCTGAGAGAGTGATCACATTGAGCCATTCAGCAAGACACTCACCTCACCCTATAGATCACAAGGATGGGTGAAAAGCGTTGGACATTGCAAGCAAGCTGTGATTAGTTGACCTTTGAGGGATGTGATCCAGGCCTAAATGATAACTTCATGATTGCTACTACCATTTGCTTAGAACCTGCCTGAGTTAGCAAAAATATCCGCCCAATAGTTGGCTTTGGCGGAAACAATATTATTTAACTGATTTCTGTGAGGTTTCATTCTCACAATATTTTCACTCCTCACATAGAGAAAAGTAAAATTAAAAGAAAAAAAAAATCATGCTGGTTATTCAGTAATATTTTATGGTTTTTAAATATCTGTTAGTGAGCCTACACTAGCTGATGTGCTGCTTTTGTCTTGCTCTAGCTTTGGACTTTAGTGTAAATTTTCTTGATGTTAACTTTTTGGCCTTTGTCTTGTATTAAGTCTCTTTTTTATTTTCTTTGTTTTAATTTGGGTTTGTCTTTATTAAACCTCCCCTGCAGGTTCAATAGGAGCTTCAGGCATGACTCGTATCATCACCCCGTCCACTGGCCTACCAAACATCACCCCCATCTCATCAGTGTCGGCGGTGCCCTCTACCTTGCCGGCCCCCACCACCCTGTCAGCTACCATCAACCCTCTGAAGAGAAAGCTAGAGGATGACGATTATGATAATATATAGCTGTGCCACACCTTCATGTGTCGCTGTTGTTGGGATGTTAACCAACAGTTTGGCTGTCCTTGCCAGGGGTCTTGGTGTTTGCCGATCTCATCAAATTTAGAGATAATGCTTGACCTAAATTTTGCATGCCTGCCAACATTGCCCGAATCCACCCTTAAAAGTCCTTTGCTTGTTTGAATTTTGTCCAAAGTATTTGGAAGTGATTGTGGCAAGACAGGCTTGGTCGAAAGTGACCATTACTTAGGACTTATCTATTAGTGTTATGAGAAAAAAAAGAATGATCTCTTAGGTCTAGTCATGATTCCATGAGTTGTGTTATATTTTAGCCTTTTGACACCATCAATAAAACAAGTATACTTGAGGTTATCTCAGATCTTTAAAAAAAAAAAAAATCTCAGCGCCAATGAAGGGCTCCATACCTTTCAACTCCAAAAGACCAATGTATAATATTTGTAAGGCTAAAGTTGGAAATCAAGGTCTGTTCTCCCTTATCTATCACAAACTTTTTGTTTTTATTCTGTTTGTCCTTTCAACTCCAGCCAAAGTCTTGGTATGTATTGCAATATCGCATTCAACAACATGGATGCAACGCTGGAGGTAGCCCTCTCTCCTTACAGTTTGACTCTGATAGGCCCTGGAAGGCTGACTAAACTCAAATGACTACTGCAGCTGGTAAAGGAGACTCATTGCATTATGCAGGGGCTTCGCTGAAACTGGAAGCCTGGTTTTTTTATGCTGTGGCAGTTGAGTTTTTGTTGTTGTTGCAATGTCTTATGCCGACACTCAGTCTTTGAGGCATAAGGCATGCTAAGTTAAGCTTTTTTATATATATATCCGTATAGAAGATTAGAATTCAATCATCTAAAATGTCTTTGGAAATATTCTTTTCATTTATGAAATAGCCAGTCAACCAGGAACTGGTGTGCCCTCGGTGTTGTTATGAGGTGCATGGAAAAACAGGATTTGGCCTGATTCTTTATTGACATCGACAATTTTTCCTCACATGTTGTTGAAGAAATGACTTCTTCGTCATCGTACCCACTACAAATTTTCCTATCTGTGAATTGTTTATTGAGGGACACAGCAACGCTGGAGGTAGCCCTCTCTCCTTACAGTTTGACTCTGATAGTCCCTGGAAGGCTGACTAAACTCAAATGACTACTGCAGCTGGTAAAGGAGACTCATTGCATTATGCAGGGGCTTCGCTGAAACTGGAAGCCTGGTTTTTTTATGCTGTGGCAGTTGAGTTTTTGTTGTTGTTGCAATGTCTTATGCCGACACTCAGTCTTTGAGTGTCTTTGGACATTGCAATAAAGTCTTTGGAGTCATGTTTTTACTTCTTGGACTCAAAACAAACAAAATTGATAATGATTACGATAGAGTGATTTAAATTTCCAGCTGCCATTCACTCATGGATTAAATGTTGATATCCAAATATCATGAAAGAATAAAGGACAGACCTGCCACAAGGTTAAAATAAAACCCAGGGTTGCGACGTTTAAAAAACAGGGTTTGAGGGGGAAAAACGGGGTAATCGCCATAAAAGAATAAAAACCTAGTACAATGGTTCCTATTCTAAAAGTTAGTATATTTATTTAATATTACTTTAATTACACACACCTAAACAAGGCACCAACTGAGTTTATGATGGCTGATCAGTAGAAATCCACCATGAGATCAATTTTAAATCTCTTTCACCGTCTAATATATATATATACACATGTCTCATTCTAAATCACTGAAAGTATCCTATCACAGTTCTTACACAAGTTACAATTTTCAACGCCTCATGACCGCTCTCAGCAGAGAGTCAGAGGGCTTTGATGTATGACAAACTTCCTTTCTTGAAATCATCTTAGACTTCAAAAGAAGAATGTCGCTGAGAAGACCATGGGACGTACTGGCTCTGACTTCAGTCTTGTTCTTTCTCATGAGAGAGAAGACATGCTCTCCATCAACATTACTGTGTGGTTTAAGACATAGGCCTTTCATGACACTTGCGAGCAGAGAATATTTCAGGACTTTGTCATCTTTCATTTTTGAGATTGCATGTCATAATCCGTCAGCCCTGCCTGATAGGTCCATGCCCTCTAGAGGGTCAATTTGAAATTTCAAAAATTCCCACTCCAGATCTTCAATGTTTCCACGGAGGAGGCTTGGAAATCTCTCCACCCAATACCGCAAGGATGAAAACTTTACTTTTGTTCTCAGAACCTCAGCATTCTCCAGACATTCTTCTTGGAGAGGCAGGTTTTTGAATACATATCCCAATGAAGCACAATAAAAGTTCCTTACGTTCTCAAAGAAAGCAGCTGTCTCTGTTCCAGACATTACCCTGGAGGCAAGGTATTGGCGAGTTGCCTCACCTAGCAAGATTTCATCCCTGTCTTTCTGTCTACTCCTTCTGTTGTGCTCAATTTTGTAAATGTTTGACGCCTTTGTGATTACCTCAGGCTTTATGAAGGCGATCATGAGGTCGATAACCACATCATGGAGCCGTTTCTGGAGCAAATGGATGATGGGGTCCTCCCTCTGCAGAAGTAAGTTGGCCTTGATGAATATTGGTAGGCTGAACTGGAGGAAGAAAGCATAAGCCTTGGATGCTTTGCTGTTGAAAAATGTAATAATTCTAGACAGCCTTTCAGTTGCCTTTTCACTTTCACCCTGGGATTCCTTCTCTTCAGAAAAGAAAGCAATAAGGGCATCCCATTGCTGGAGTAGTCGCTCTATGCACTGATGCAGTGAGAGCCATCTTGTAGGTCCATGTTTTATTATTTTTCGCACAACAGTGCCAGCCTCCTGTTGAAAGCTCTGAAGAGCCTTCATCCTTTTTGAGCTATTTTCTAAGTAATGAAAAATGTCAATGAGGATATCTTCTATCCTGACACGGATACTCGAAGATCCCTTTTTTGCAGCTATGTGCAACAGATGGCACAGACATCCTTGAATCAGAATGTTTTTATTCTGATTGAGTACATGAGCTGCCACTCCATTGTCCTTTCCAAGCATGACTGCTGCATTGTCAGGGCCAAAACCAACACAGGTGTTCCATGAAATGTTTGAAGAATTTAATTCAGCATCTAGTGCCTTGAAAATATTTTCACCAGTTGAAGCACCGGAGGGAGTTGTCACAGTGAAAACATCTGTGACAACTTTTGACTTGTCAAAATATTTTATGACGTCAAGATAAACTTGTTCCTCACCTCGATTGTTACTCCCATCAGTACACAAAGAGAATGGCTGATTCTTTAATTTCTCCACCATCTTGCTTTTGGCATCTCCACTAATTGTACTAATCAACTGTCTACTTTTAGTACTGGCACATTGGAATTTTTTAACAATTTCACTGTCAGGAAACGTAGCGCGAAATAAATCTCCTGCATGGTCCGCATCAGCAATCAGCAAATTTTGTTCAATTAAAAAATTCACAAACAAGATCTCCGCTCATGCAGTTTTTTCACTAAGAGTGTCAGATGGAGCTATCTTGTGAAACATTGTGGAAATGGATGGTGTGGTAGAAACAGCTGTAGCACGAATTGTATGTTTGGGTGTTTTCACATTCACATGTCTTTCTAAGTCTGGTCTAGCACCAGAAGCGATGTTAATGTCCTATTTACAGATAGTGGACCTAGCATATTCATCGCCTAGCTTAGAGCGCACAAAGAAATTCCAAGTTTTGGTATATTCATCTCGAAACTTTTATTATGAATCACTTTTTGTCTCTTTGCCGCAGGAGCAGCCATGGTCAGATATTCTATTATAGATTCTAAAATCTAGATAGATCAAGATCTAACACATCTCGATCTAGTTCTAGACTAGATCAAACTTAAAGGTCTAAATAAAGCTAAAAAACAAAGCACTTTTTTCAGATCTAGAGATCTAGATCTAGAATATAATAATCCTTGTGAATAAATTGAAATACGTGAATAAACACTTTTAAAACACAGGCTTCTGCTCACATAAGAAATAAATAACAGCCGTAAACGCGGGAATCCTAACACTTCACAAAGAAACTTGAAAGTTGAAACTATAGAACATGATTGGTGACAATCATTAGAATTAAACAAGACAATGGGATGCTTCCAACTCAACAGAACAATTGAAACTGAACTGAATTCAAATCCCCTCTAGAATTCATAGTCGTGATTAAAATTGTCTTTATCGAAATGTTAAAGCCTCGAATTCGAATACACAGATCTCCTAAATATAACAGCTCATCTTGCTAATTGTAGGTATCAGCGCACTGGATATTGTTTTTGGTAATGTTGGCAGATCATGTGATATCACATTGATTGATACGAATGTTTCCTCTCATATCTGATTACTGGGATTGTGAATATCACTGGCATTGGGAATATAAATATAATGGCTTTATCATCACCTGGTGCAGCTTGTTTGGATGTATTGTATGCGTATGTGCATGAATGGTGCATGACAAGAGTAATCCTAAAAGTAAAGCTTTTTGTGTTAATCTATGATTATGTAATGATTTAAATGATTCATTGTATGTATGTGTAATGATATATGCATGTAATGATTCGTTGCATGTTTCTGTCTTCAATGATCAAATTTCCTTGTAAGAGGATGAAAAAAGTGAAGTTTATCTTTTATCTTATCTTATCTTATAAGTACAATGTACAAGGTTATCAATCCAACATGTAGAGTAAGGAATTTGGCAAAGGAAAATTCCATTAAATTACAGTGATATATGTATTGAATTTTTCTACTTTATTTACGTAACATTGTTTTCATTAATGTATTTGGGTGTTAATGTTGTATATGAGATGAAATAAAAATAGCAGGTAAACAGGGCGATGCCTGTGGATTCGAAATTTGTAAGAATAGAAACACTGGCCATGCCGCCCTTTCCCCCAAAAGATCAAAGACAAGAGATGATCCCCCATCACCAGGCATTTCCTCATGTTGTGATGGGGTGAAAGCCGAAAAAGGCAGCAGACTAATAACATTTATTGGACTTCCTACTCATTATATTCTTGTTTCATGCAGATCCTAGAGTTATTGTGAGTTAATTTTTGTTGTTGGTTTGTTTGTTGGGTGTTTTTTTTTTTGGGGGGGGGGGGGGGGGGTTCCTCTTTTGGTTTTTTTTTTTTTTTTTTTTTTTGGTTTTTTTTTCCCCC
>JBCJKE010317439.1:0-10776 GCA_039654525.1 Melibe bucephala | reverse complement strand
TCTTGACATCCTCAAAGCCCCTGTGATGAAAACAGCATATGTTACAATTAATTTACAAGAGAAATTGTGTATGGTTAATAAAAATTCATATCATGTTACTACTACAACTACAACTACCACTACCACTACTGCTGCCGCAGCCGCCACCACCACTACTACTACTACTTCTAATAAAATAATAATTATAATAATAATAATAATAATGATAAAAATAATAATAATAATAATAATAGACAATGGTGTTCATGGTGGTGGTGGTGGTGGTGGTGGGGTGGGGGTGGTGATGATGATGATGGCGACAATAATAATTATCAAACAAATCAAAGATGCAATATTTATACCTAAAAATTAGAAGAAAGCAAAAACCAAAACAAAACAAAAATGCAACCAATTAATGTATTAATCTTACATGTTATGAATCACTGCAACTATAGATTTATCAGGTCGCATTGCTGCAGTTACTTCAATATTTGGATTTTCTTTGACAGGAGTCAGTTTCACCCATATAGACCCTGGGACGAGAAATTTACTGTAAGGAAAAAAAAGCAAAAGCAAAATAAAAGATCAATGATAGACAAAGTTAATATACAAACAAACGGAGCAAATCTCTATGTATAACAATGATGTGTTATATATTGTCAACTATTTTGCTTACTCTAAACAATGGCTTTACCATTATGTAACATAAATTATTCTCCCCATTCCTGCTCACGCTCCTTTCTATGACAACTCTGTAGTGAGACTCCTTCAAGAATCATCATTATTTTGTACAGCCTTCAAAACAGTTTCCACACTACTTACTATATTATCTCTATCAACACTTCTCAGCTTATATATCGGCTGGGGAAAAAAATTATTTCAATTACTCTTGGTGTTGATCACCAGTAATGAACAGACTAAAAATGTATAGGCCTGTTGAAATATTTAAATACAACAGGGGCAAACTATAAATCCTCTCAACTATCACTTACGATTCTCATGGGTGAAACAATATATTAAACAAAAGGTTATATTTTGTATAAAGCTGAGTGAAAAAATAGTAGGGAAAAACCCATTTATTCATAAAACAAAACTAAAGAAAAAAAGAGGGAAAAAAGTTGAGTATGTTTTAAATAATATTAAAGAGAGAAAAACCCATATACTCATGAAAATCCTACCTTATATGACCAAGAGCGTAGAACATTGGCTCTTTGTAAAATACCTTCTTCTTGGAGTCTACTATAATAGGACTATCCACAAAATTGGAAACCCAGTTTGGGCCCCCTTGCAAATCCAAAGCTAGATTCCAGTCTGTCCAACCAGTGACCCAGTTGTTCAAATCCTGTGTAGAATCACAATGCAGAGAGACGTGATTGAAATTAATTACACATGCACAACAAATATCTTTGGTGACTTGAGAATTAAAGACGATACGTAGACAATTAAAGCCAAAATATACATTCATATGGCTAAAACACATGTTCTTTAAGAGGACATAACAAATAGCAATCCTATCCTAATGTAACATTGTTCTGTGTGACATCCTTATTAAAGAACACCTACTAATTTTACCTTTTTCATAGCTTTGATTATATTTTTTCATATTGTCTCTGATGATACTTTTGATCCATATGGACCTCATGAGAAGTGTTTTAATGGATGACAAAGATGATGACACTGACAACACAAATAGAGATAAGTAAAAAAAAAAAAAAAAAAAAAAGATTGAAGCTTACAAAAGGGTTTGCTTTTGTTTTGCTCTTTTAACAGTTACCAAAGACAGTAATCTAAAGCTTTCCAAACCAGAACATTCAAGTATATTTATTATTTCAAAATAAATTTCAGGTTTGCTCAACCTATCAAATTTTTCTGTAGCCAGAGTGTGAGTAAGTATAAAATCAACATATACAGGCCGGATTGACCATAAATTAACAGCCACTTCAGACAATTTCCATGGCATTATTTCATTGTTATTATATATCAGAGCTATGTTTCATCTGACATATTCTCAGAACAGAATAATTTGTAATAAAATCATTGGAAAACACTTACAAAAAACATATGAATCAAAATGGTGTATTAAGTAAGGAAAGAACTAAGCAGAAACCTGTTAAAAATAGCTTGCACTGCTATCTTCCCCTCATACTTTATATAATCATTTACATGTAAATGTAAATATACATAATATAAATATAAATAAATAATATATAAATAATAATAATATATAAATAATAAATGATGAGTGTCTAAATGGACCAGACAGTGCTCGATAGAAGTTGCCTAGAGCTACATGTTTGTAAATAGTAGACCACTTATGTATTATAATTTCATTTTTCTCTTACGGTGATAATATCATGGGCATAAGTCCTTGCTCTATCCCAGGCTCCAAGGTCAACATGACTTTGCCATGGCATGGATCCTTCACAAGCTTCTGATGCGAACAAGAATGTGTCTGGGAATGCATTATGAACAAAGTCCAAAATATTTGCTGGGATGAATGAATCTATGTACCAGTGAACAGCCAGACCAGAAACATATTTCTTAGCATCCGGATCAGAGAGGATCTGGGGGAAAAAATGCAACAAAAACATAAGAGTAAATTTGCAACATGGACGTCCACTTATAGCAATAATAGAAAAAGACATTTAAAGGAAATGTTCAGTTATTTAAGTCATCATATATTGGCTGATTAAAATCAAGTGAAATGAAAGTTAAATGACGATTAAGCTGTCAAATTCCTAAGTGAAGACAGCCTACGTAAAATATCAAAATACTGAATTGCTTACTGATCTATACATCAGTATGTATCTGGGACCCTCACCCAAAGAAATTCATGGAAAAAATAGAAAATATATGCAAAAAAGTAGCTACATTTTTAGACGTATTCAATAATTGCAATTACATTGCAAGTATCGAAAGCACTTGTCATGTCAATTCCTGTCATGAATATTTTGATATCTTCTGCATGCTTTTTGCCTATCAGCCATTTATGCGGCCATATCAAATCCGATGTACTTCTTCCTTCACTAAAATCACTTTGGCGTGGACCCAGATATTGATCAACTTGTTTCTGTGTTCTTTACAGAACTATTAGGGAAAGCACTTTACAGATGGTGTTTAGTAATGTGATGGGCCGAAGATTAGTAACTGAATCTTTTGATGTTGATGTTGTGATTTCAGAAAATGTCATTAAGGATGGCAGTGATGATACTGGAGATTGTCTTGCTTCCGTACTTGAGGAGTTCTGCGGGAATGCCCTCTGCTCCACATGCCCTGTCATTATTTAACTTCTTCAGTAATTCAACGCAACCTCTTTTGTTTCTATTGGGAAGTTCAGAATTTTTGCTCCTCCTTCAAATGGTTTGACATCTTTGGCTTTGTTGTCTCTAAATTTACCTTTCAAATATTTCAGAATTACTTCCTGATTCTCATCTCTGCTTGTTATGATCTTTCCTTCTTTGTCAAAGATTTTTAAATTTTCTTATTTCTTTCAGTTTAGGGATATAACAGCTTTAAACATCTGAGCATGGTCTAGAGCACTGTTTATTTCATTGACTTTTAGACCGAGTTCCTTGTTCTCTTGTCTTTGACAGCCCGATGGATTTTGTGAGGTATTAAATTTCCTTTAACTTTAAGATCATGCTTTGGGTCTGGATCATTACATGAAAGAATTTCTATTCTAAGGTTTCTTTGTTATTCTGATAGTCTTGCTATATCTTTGTCATAGGTTCTGTTTGGCACACAATTTCTCTTTCGTTGTAGACTGACGGTTTGAGTTGCTGTTTCTAAGATGATCTTACTGAACTTTTCCCATGTTGTTGGCTTTGCATCCCCAGTGTCAATCTTCTCCTTTAGGATATTTTTATAATGTGCTCATGTTTGATCTTCACTAATTAGTCTATTTAGACAGAACTTTTTGATGGAGTTATTATCACTGGCCTTTGTCCACACTATGCACCATTTGATATTTAGTCTGGCGGCATCAATGCAATGGTCTGAGAATGTTAATGTGCCACTGTATGATCTGGCATTGTTAACAAATTGTTTGATTTTAGATTTAATTATTATAAAATCTTACTCATATCCAACAAGCACAGAGACAGTCCATCAACCACTATCTACACAGCATTTGAGTATCCAACAGAGACCTCACATGACTTCAGGGCCATCATCACTAACAGAGGTCTGAAGATGATCTAACCAACCTAAGATTGTTGGTGAAAGACTACACTCATTGGAGAAAATTCACACTGAGAATAAGAGGAACTGCGGAGGCGTCCAAATCATGGATTAGAAGGCTAATAGCTTGGGAAAAAAAAGACAACTCCCTTTCATTACAAAGACTGCAGTTTACAATCCAAGCATCAGGGTCTTCAAACAGGCTGTGTCTGCTCACGTTAGTAAGTCTCAACCTTGGTTCACATCTTTTTGTCATATCGGACCACATCTTGTTTTTCTGAGGGTATTGCTTTCTGAGAATTGTTTTAACTTCACTGTGCAATATTTCAACAAGGCACTAATCATGCTCTTATACCTCCATGTATACCTGCAAGCACCTATCTAATGCGATCTTACAATTAAGGCTGTCAAACAAACAAACCACGCCTCATAATCTCCCACAATGCATTTACAATGTGAAATGGTCGCAATTAAAAGACACACTGCCAAGGTCCTACTTCAGACTAAAAACTCACCACTTTAGCCCAATCGAAAGCCATGAGTCGCTGATCATCCAAAATCATTAAGGTAACATTCTCATACCCAGATGCATGCAGAGCGGGTCCTAGATCCATTTTCACAAAGTCCCGTTCCATTTCGGCTGTGTAGCCCATTGCTTGGAAGCTAAAATTGTTCATCAAACCATCGATGGGCTCATTTTGAACAGTCAGTCCCCAGAAGTTGATGTTGTGCTTCTTATATTCATCAAGAAATCTTGAAAGAAAAAAAAGGAAACAGTAAAAATGCAGAGCTGTATGCTTAAATCTCCAACTTAAAATTGTAGTAATAAAAAAACACAACAAAAAACAAAAAACCACAAAAACAAAACTAAAAATCCAAACATTTTCATAAGTTCATTGAAAAAAATGTTTGCATTTACAGGGAAAGATGTGAAATTCAGTTGACATGTCTATAATGGATCTTTTTTCTTTTCTTTTTTTTTCTTTTTTTTTTTTTATTTGTATCCCCCATCCGCGTCTGTTGTATCACCTGACACCTGAAATAAAAATGAACAGGTCATTTTATTCAGTAAATTCAACAAAAAGACTTTCATAAATATAACAGTATTTGTGAAAATTATCCTTGAAATATAAAATAGGATATGAACTCAAAGTGAAATAGTTAAAATAATTACGAAAAAGGATCACCAAATGAGAACTCTAGTCAAACCTCTGTGGTATGTAGAACGTGATTCTTTTCTACAAGGCATTATTAATTACTCTTGACACTAAAAAAAAAAAAAAAGATAATAAAGGGAACAAATGTATGACAGGTAGATTTCTCACCTCACAAAATATTTGGCCCAGCTTTTGTAGTATTCCCCACCTGGTTGGCCCTTCAATGTTCCTTTGCCTGTCATGTTTCCATTTGTCTTCATCCAGGCTGGAGCACTCCATGGGCTAGCAAAGAGTTTCACAGGCTGAGGACTTTTCTTCAAGGCACTCTGAATGTATGGAATCTGTCAGAAATGCCATTCAAAAAGGACACAACATAGGAAACAGCTTGCTTTTACAATGTCACTGAACAATTTTCTTTAAAGTAATGGACAATCAGGAATTATTTAAAAAAAAAAAAAAATTTACCTCTTTAAATTATATCATTCCAAAGTAAAATACCATTTAAATGGACGTGATCAGTACATTAATTTTTGATCATCATGCCCACCAATAGAAATTCTGAATGAATAAAAACAATTCGTTGTTCTCATCTTAGTATCAGATGAATCTTTCCAGAAATTTCAGTCCAGAAAATAATACATGTATCAATTATTCCTACACCACTAATCTGAATGTTTATAAACCCTCCAAAACCCAGGTATCTCTATGAAGTAGAAGAAGTGCATTTAAAATGGCATGCCCAATGATGCATTTTGGTACAAAGTTCCACTTGCTCTCTGAATACATTATCAAAATTTCATACAGCATGTACTGCTTATAAAATCTTTTGTTAGATAAACACAGTGCTCATGAAGAAGAAATTAGGTGGATAAGACCTGTCAAAATGTAAAAAAAGAAAAAAACAAAAAACAAAAAAACCAACAACAAAAAAATGTGAAAAAATTAATATAAAAGTTAAATGATGTATGTTTCTCCTTACCTTATATTTCAAATCTTCTGAGGCAAGTGCAAATTTGGTCAAGTTTAAGTCACCACTATAATCATCATAAGAGTAAATATGAGTTGAGAAGTCACAACTGGCCATAGGCACACGTCCAATTGTATAGCCAATACCTAAAGATTGTAAAAGACGTGAAAATAAAAACGATGACAATGTGATAAACATCACACAGATACTGTAATAAAGAAACATTTCAGTTCTTCAATATTTCTTTCACAATTGATGTAAAGAAATTTAAAAAGTAGTTTCAAATGATGCATTTGCCTTTTCTGTCTTTAACTTTTTAATTTCAATTAGCAAAAAATGGCACAAAGTTTTTATCTTTTCTTCTTTTATTTTTTTCAAATTACACAATAACAATAGGGACTGGAGTTACATTCATCACAGCAATGTTTTAAAAGCTATCATCAATTACCTTGATTCTAGGTCTAGATCAAGTGATAAAATAAATCTATTTAACCTGCATCATTTAGTCTCAGTGATGAAACACCCAGGCCAAAATTTGTTCATTTCTTTGGCATTAATTTAGATGACAAATTTGATGTACTTCTCTCTAAGATCACAGATTATTTGATTCTTCGAGACAATTTAGCTTGAAACCTAGTAATCTTGATTCAGATCTAAGACATTGGCAGTTGTTTCCTGATCACTCACCCTTGCTGCCATAATAGGCATCCAGCAGTTTATCCTGAACATCATTTGGAAGACTGGCAATGTTTATACCTGCAGCATCAGTGAAGGCTCCACCAAATCCAATGACAGTCTGTCGAGTTTCTTTTGTATTCAATGTGTATATTGCTGTGGAAGCATGGAATATTATTTATATATAATATTAAAACAGTTTCTTATAATGATGGTGTTTTCATGAATGAGAATTTACAACCATTAGAATTATAGACATTCTTTTGTATGTTTGCAACTCATTGATCATCATCATCAAATCTCACTGAGATGGCACTTACATCTAAAGATGCTTTGTGCAGAAAAGCTGATGAAGATCAAATTATCAATAATGAATTGCATGGAACATCATTCAGGAAAGAAGTCTTTATTTTTCTAGACGCTTGACAAGAAGTGACAAAGAGGTTTACAAGGTTTCTGCATTGATGCCCAAAACATGGTAAGAAAAGATGAGTGGATCAGAAATAAACATATTTGGGTGGTTCTTTGATCAAGGGTCTCATGGTTGAGACAGATGTATTCAAATCAAGGGGAAAAAGTAGAATTAATGTTTCTTGACAATATAGGTATATAAAAGTGCGCCAATTGAAGGGGCTAAAAATGTTAAAGAAATTTGAATTTTAATAGACAAAAAGGTGAATTACTCTGAGAGAGTCAATATTAATAAAAGTGTACTGTATTTTAAGATGATGTGTGTGTATTATATATATGGCATCAAAAGGCCTTCTATGCCTCAGCTGAACAGCGGGGAAGTGCTCCTGCTGGTCTACAAAGTAGTCCAAAAGGCTTGTGCAATAAGATCACCTCTGCCAGTCAAACTCCTATCCCATGTGTTCCTGTCGTGATGCTGTTTCAACAGAATGAGAGGGTGCGAAAGGCGAATGTTCAGCACCTTAAAACCAAGCACAAAAGCCAACCTCATATACGTTATAGGGGTTCCAAATTCCTTTGAAACTCATCATACGAATCTACCTTGCAGTAAATCTAATGGTCAAAGCTGGCTCAACCAATCCAGGATGATAGTCAAAACAAGTACTGATCAATATTTTATATAAATGTGTTATATGTGTGTGTGTGTTTGTGTGTGTGTATGTGTGTGTGTTATATAAATGGTGAAAATATCAAGTGAAAAATGGTCATAACTCAAAAAAATAATATATGACACATCTATTGTCAATTTTTAAACACTGAAGCAGCTGATGAAATGCACTGTATAATATAGACAAAATAATTAAAATGAAATCACAGTACCATTGTTAAGCGAATTGTGTAAAAAATCTCTCACAAAGAAAAAGAGAAAACAAAATCAAAAGAAAGAAAAACAGTCGAGTACATTTATCATTTAATAGAACAAACCTCTGAACAATAATGTTATGAATATTAAGTTTCATTTGCATTTTATAGTTTTAAATTTCACTAGGTCCTACAGTTGATTCATCTCAACTATTTAAATGTCCTTCTCCTTTTTATCAGATGGACCAAATAAAAAATATCAAGAGTAGAGAAATATGGTTAAATCCAGATTTATGAGACACTGCTCACTTAAAAATTGATTTAAAAATTGGAAGTTGAAAATTGATTTTATTTTTAATATAACATAATCTAGTTCTTTCATAAAATAAAAGCATAAAAATATAATATATTATATTATATATATTATATATATATCTCTAATATATCATACTATGTGTGTATAAATGTAATACAGTGCAGCACGTATTCGTCGAACACGCGTTCGTCGAATTCACGGATCCCTCGAACAAGTTGCATTGTCCCGAATATTTTCCTTTACTTTCCTTATATTTTTTTCACGCATTGGTCGAACCTTTTCACGGATTCCTCAAACTTTCCGCCTGTTTCTCAATCAATGGAAGCACGTTTCTCCCTGTCTTAGTAGTCCAAAAAGCCTATGAACCTGTGACTAAAAATAGCCCACATCCTGATGACATAATATAGTCGCTCGGTAGCGTCACGTGAAAAGCCCACTAGGCGGCAGTAGTAATACTAATACTAGGCTTACTACTTCTAATAGTAGCATCCAAACACACCCCTGATCTATCATAGACTATCTATTGGTATTTGGTAACTAAATTATAGCCTACGCTATGCTAACGTTTGGTAGATCTATGCTTACGATAGTACACTAGCACATGACATGTGCTGAGGCCTAGCTGTAGCCCGTTATTATTAGATAGATCTACTGTTCCGTTCACCAATCCTCAATGTCGGTAGGTCGACAGGAAAATGGCAGAGAAAAGAAAATTTACAAACAAAAGCCCCGGCTGAACTAATAGCTGATACAGGAGGGACATAATTACAACATTTTAAAATCACCGCATTATTACTATACTGCTACTACATCTACTACTATACGGTAAGTACAATGTATAAGGGTTTCCCCTATCACTTAGTGCTTTCATGTATTATTCGAATCACGGATTCCTCGAACTATTTCTGTTGTCCCAACAAGTTCGACGAATACGTGTTGGACTGTATATGTGAGAAGAGCCGCACTTTGGACTAGACTATTCTGCACTTTTATTGAAAGTATTACAACCAGCCTTCTGTTACCTTTGGTTGAGGTGGAGCTGCTTTCATTGTAAAGCTGTCTGTTGAATCTGAGCCCTGATTTTGATGATGTGTAAACAATGTACTGGCCTTTAGGTACTCTAGACAGTATGGGAGCTTCATCACAATAGGTGCTGTTACATACACAAACTATGTGGTCGGTTCTCACGGTAAGGGGAACACACGCTGATGATAATTATAATGATAGCTGTGATGATCATTTTATGACAGTGATATAAAATTAATGACATGTCCTTAATTTCATGAGATGAAGATTTTGAACTCTTTCCTTTCACAAAATCTCTAATTATGGCAGTTCTTTGTTTGTTACCACCAGTCACTGGCAGTCACCAGCGAAATTAAGGGACGTAACTGGAAATTTACATATTTTTCAGGAAAATACAGGCTAAAAATCCTTCTAAGAAATAATTTAATTATTTCCACCTTTCAATCGGTGTTTTTTTTTTGTTTTGTTTTTTTGTTGTTTGGTTTTTTTTGTGTGTGGATTTTGGATAAATTTGGTATATATTCATAACTTAAAAGACATTTAATTTTATAAATAGGGGTCATATGCAATCAAGGCGTTTCTTTTGACACACATTACCATATTATAATTCAATAATTCACACAAAAATTTATTAAAAGATGTGAAAATATTATTTCTTACTTACAACGATTTTTAGCCTTCTGACTATTTTCCAGAAAAATATGAAAATATTTATAAGGTTTCAAACAAAATTTGGTAATTTCTAGAGTTACATCCCTTGATATCGCTGGTGGAAACAAACGAAGAAGTGCCCTAATAATAATTAGAAAGTTATAGGTAATCTCTCACTTTAGCGGGGCAGCTTTACATAAATTATAATAGAAGAGCTCTGGACATCGGAAGTTGAGTACTAAATTAGTCAGATCGGAGCTCTTTTTTAAGTTAAGAAAAGCTGCCGCTAAAGTGAAAGATTACAATAATTGTGTGATATATTTTCTCTCTCACTCTCTCTCTCTCTCTCTCTCTCTCTCTCTCTCTCTCTCTCTCTCTCTCTCTCTTGTCTCCTGTGTGTGTGTCTCAAACATTTTGATTTGACAATGTTGCCCGTCTCTTTCTATGTGTCTGTCTCTGCCTGTCTGCCTGCCTGCCTGTCTGTCTCTCTCTTTCTCTCTCTCTCTCTCTTTCTCTCTCTCTATCTCTTTCTCTCTCTCTCTCTCTCTCTCTCT
>JBCJKE010315222.1:0-16115 GCA_039654525.1 Melibe bucephala | reverse complement strand
ATTTAAAGTTTATATTGATGATAATCTCTGCTGATGAAATGAATCTGATTCTAGCCACAGACCGAAGGTGTTCATACATATATACATATATATCTTTATTGATATACATTGGCAAAGTATACATGAAAAAGATGTATATTTTTTTATCACTTATGCTGCCTTCTCTCATCATCCTCCTCTCTTTTATACGTAAGATGGAATCTGGTCTCACCTCATCTTCATTAGAGTATTTTAAGTCACCACAGAATCCGCCCCTTGCCTTCGTCAATTTTATAGCATATTTTGGTGCTTTTTTTTTTTTTTTTTTTTTTTTTTTAATTCCCCAGTCTTTAATAGACGTATTATATTTGTTGTTGGAAAATGTAGTACTTTACAGGTATGTTCGAATGATCGAGGATGATTAGTTTCCTTTTGCTTTTGTTTATAGAGTTGGTTCAGATAGTTTTTGTCATTGTTGATAGGCTTGTTTGTTTTTTTCCTGTGGCCTTTATTTGGCAATTTGTATCAAAATCAGAACTTTTCACTGATCAACTTGTGACAACAAATAGACTTGCACAGATAATATTAATATATATCTGTCGTGTTGTCTGAGGAGAATCATGAGCACTACAAATTTGCCTCAGACGGAAAATGTTGATACATGTATTATTATTATTATTATTATTTTTTTTTTAATTTTTATTTTTATTATTATTATTATTATTAATATTATTATTATTATTATTATTATCATTACTATTTTTATATTATTATTATATGGGACTGTCAGGTGTGCTTGCAGAGTAGAGTGTAACTGTTGTATTGGCGTGTTTGTACTAGTTTCTCTATCAGTGGCGGTTTTCCTTTCTGTGTTCTCCCACTTTAGTTTGTATTGCCAGCCATGAGAAGGCAGGAATTCAAAAAGAAGAAAGTCGTAGAATAAAAAACTAGCACTACATGGCAATTACGGATAATTATTTTTTCTCTCTGTACTCTCAGCTGTGGATTGCCTGAAAAAGATCATCTTCGTAGATGATGGAAAATTTAGGGTTCACTTTTCCCACAGACTGGTGCCCTTTTTGAGTGTCACCCAACAGAAACACTGGGAAGTGTGTCTGTGGCTAAGGTTTTGACCTAGGAATTGGAGTGTAAATAGACTACTTGACTTTATAAATTCTCATGTGTGTGTGTTTGTGTGTACGTATGTATATATATAATAATTAGGAGTTTTCTTCTCTCATTATGATCAAGTGCTTGTATCATTTGATGATTATTTTTTTTTTTTATGTGCTGAGTATTACTAGTATACTGGTGTATATGATATTTGATGTGTCTTATTCTCTTTCTTCTTTCTCCTTTCTTTTTTTTTTTTTTTTCTTTTCTTAATGAATTGTCTCGATCTGATATGCTTTATTTGATCTGTATACCCTCAATATTCAACATGGCTACTGTTTTTCTGAGTGGCATATCTTATGTGGATTTCATTTTGTCCAATATCTGAAGAAAGAAAAGGTTCATGAAAAGGTAGAAAAATTGTCATAGCAAATAGGAAGATGCTATATGTCTTTTTTATCCAGTGTTTTGTTGTATATAATATTTTTTTACTTTTTTTTTTTTTAGAGGTTCAAGAGTTGTTATGAGCAAGAATCTTTTTTTGTATTGATAGCATGTGTCGAGAATAATAATAATAATAATAATAATAATAATATTATTCTCCTGTTGGAAAGAGTCTGTATGCAAAAGGCTTGTAAGATTAGTATCTGGAGCAAGGTAGAAAGACAATGTAGTTAAACAATGTGAACAAATATGTGTCACACATTGGCACTTTGTGTTCATTTTTAATTGAGAGTGGAGTGCTGTGGCCCTCGCTTTGTCATTTCAGTATTAAAAACAAGTAGATCTACAATCTGAAGAGCTGTGCCATTTGTGATGTCACTTATACCAACTTGGGCCTGTGCCTAGCTTTAATGGTATATTATTAATTATTATTATTATTATTATTGTTTTTATTATTATTGTTGTTTTTATAGACTCACTTGAGATCATAATTATGTATGCAACCTTCTCCAAATCATGCAACAGCAGAGGCAATATAGGCTCATCCGTTAATTACCAATTTTGATATTAAGTCTGACATGTTGAGTTTAGCAGCTGATTTGGTTTGAGGGAGGAAGGGGAAGGGGTGGTGAAGTTAAAGAATTTTGATATTGGATGTCGTGGATATATATGGAGCTTTGTCCAGGCCTTTCCTATATTAAATGGGTTGATGATGTTGCTTGAGGAAGTCTAAATATGTCTCATGAACATTGGAGTACTTCACAAGTTTCAACAGGTTTTGTAGATGATCTGCCATGACAAAAAAAGATGTCTGGTTTAATAATGATAATAATAATAATAATCAATCTTTTACCAACAACTGCCTTTGCTTTAGTAGTTTTTTTCAAATGCTCATAATTCTTGCCCTTTCATAATGTTGCGACTCTACCAGATATGTTCAAGTCCACAAACTATTGGGTAAAATAAAAATGATGAAGGGGGAGACAAATTTTCATTTTCGCAAGGCACGGCATATCATTTTTGGCATTTATATATTATACTATGTATCATGTTTTTGTTTTGTTTGGGTTTTTTTTTCTTCAGAGATTCTTTTTTTTTTCTGGTATTGAAAAGATATATTTGATTTGTGTACTTTTGAAATATTTAAATCCTATATATATATATATATTTTTTTTTCTTTATTCTTCTTCAAAGGGGAATCTTTTTATCTTTTACTTTTCTGACACAAACTTTTTCCACTGTTTGCCTCGGAGGAAATATCTTGTTTGTATTTTGCATTTTGAAACTATTTCCTATGCATAATGAGGAAAGCATCATTTTTAAGGTGGGTAAACGCACCTTGAATAAGCCAACAATCAGTTTTATTCTTTGTTTTCCCTCCACTGTTTGATTACACTTGCACTGTGTTATAATTTCATCATTCTATTTGTTTTTTTTTATTCTGCCAACTTTTTAATTGTGATATGTTTGCCAGACACAACTGAATGTTTGTTTTGTTTTTGTTTTTTTGTTAGTTTTTTTTTGTTTTTTTGTTTTTTTTTGTTTTGTTTTGCTTTGTTTTGTTTTTTGTCGCTGTCAGAACAAACATTTTTAAAAAATATGTGTTATAAAAGTAAAGTTTCTTCTTAGATTTAAAGGAGTACACAGTTTATAGATGAACTATGTCATGTAGAAATGAGATTCATTTTGGTGCCTCTGAAATTCTGGCAGCAACTGTCCTCCATTCATTTCATCTCTCAGCATTTCTGAGCCAACCTTCAGCTTCATTCCTGTCCCTTTATGACTGAATGTTAGTCTTTCTTCTCTCCCTCTGCCTGCCACTCCTTTGTCCTTGAACCGGATTTATATTTGCAAGGTCAGATGAACGGACTAACTATTGACATGTCTGTAAAACCTTACTTCCTGTTGGCTGACTTTGATTAGGAGGTCGCTTTAGAGCCCAATCGTATTTTGAGTCCATAGATATGTCATAAGAAGCACACACAAAAAATATCTTACTTAAAGAGAACAAGGTGTTTCAAGGCGTTCTTATTTACTCTTTGAGTGCCAGAAACCAATAAATCGGGATGAGCATGATTTAGTGTTTTGACCACAATTTGCCCACATAACGGTATGTGTACGAAGGTGCTCATCTCGTTATATGGGCAAATTGTAGTCAAAGAGTTAAATCTTGCCCAGGCCTTATATATAGTTATAGAAGTCATGTATTTAAATTGTGTTCTTGACGATAGATCATCAATTGGCACTGAAAGGGTTAAGAAGAGCAAGTGCCTTCCTTTGGTTTTATTGTAAGGGGGAAAACGTCTGAAACGCTGCATGCATGATCCGTCAGGTGTTAGTTGTCAAGAAAATTGTGTTGTTCACTTTGAGGCAGTTTCCTTTCATTCTAATGTTCACTTCCATTTCATCTTTTACCAGTGACACCACTATCCTCTCTCGCTAACTCTAAGGTTTACAGTATGATGACCAATTGCTTTGTTTCTTTACTAAAGGTGAAAGGTGTTTTAGTCAGGAAATGCCCTCCGTCTTGATCCTAATGTTGATGCTTTTATCGACCTGAAAAAAAAAAAAAATCGAAAAAAAAAAAAAAAAAAAAAAAATCAATGCGCTCAAATTTCAAAGTTCAATTTAAAAGAAAATAAAAAAAAGGCGGAAAAAAGTCTGGCTTTGCATCGATACAGCGAAGCTTGCAATAAATAATTCCTATACCATCCCATGTCTTTTATCGATGACTACTCATACTTGTCTTGATCACTTCGGAAATGAACATATATATAGATACGTTTTCTTTTCTTTTTGTGTCAGATTTATATAGATGTTTTCATTCAGCAACATTTGAAAGACGAAAACTTTCCTGTGATTTTGATTTCATAAGGCCTTTTTATTTTTCATATCTTCATTGTTGGTGGGTGGAAATGTAATAATATAGGGTGAGTTTGTTTTGCTTTGTTTCTTTACGCTTGTAATGTATTATTCTCTGAGCAATACATTGTTATCATTTGTTGATCTTTATATGTCTTTTCACTTTTTTTATATTTTTATTTCTCTGTTTGCTTATTCATGCTGTCATGAACATTTGCAAGTTTGTCTCCTTTTCCTGCCTACAGACATAACAAAGCTAACCACCACTTTTTGAAGTTTTTACTATTATTATTGTAATTATTATTATTATTATTATTTTTATCATTATTTTTATTATTATTATTATTATTATTATTGTTTACTCCTGTAAAATTAGTCTCTCTCCCGCTCTCCCTCCTTATCCCCCTCCTTCTCCCTCTCCACCTCCCTTCCTCCCTCACTCTGTGTCTGTATGTATATGCGCCCTTCCTTTCTCTCTAATTTTTACTTTCTCCCTCCCCCTTCCTTTTCCCCCTTCTTTTTATTCTATTATATAAACGTTCACATGCATCATCCTATTTTGCTATGACTTGTCCTCACTTTTATGATGTTACTACAATACTGCAAGTGGTAGATGAAATCCACATTAAAAAGATAGCCGTACTTCAATGCTCCCCTATTCTGTGAGATTGTATCCTTGAAATCTTTTCATATACCGGTATTCTTTATACATATAATAATATATTATATCAAAGGCATAACTGATAAAATTATTATGTTAAAGCTCACAGTCTGTGTCACTTTTTTACCAATTGATCAAAATCAAAGCAAAACTTATGCTTAGGATGAACGTAGCAAAAACATCAAAATGTAAAAATCCAATTAATTATCATTCACAATTTATTTACTTTTTGTACAAATCTGTATCCGTTCTTTTGTTTTCTCTTTCTTTCTTTCTTTCTTTTTTTCTTTCTTCCTTCCTTTCTTTCTTTCTTTCTTTCTTTTTTTCTTTCTTCCTTCCTTTCTTTCTTTCTTTCTTTCTTTTCTTTTTTTTTTTTTTAAATGAATGGAGTGTGGATTTCAAGTTGAAATATCATGTAGATGTTTTTGATTCCACATGTTGTCTGAGGACATACTCATAATCCACCTTCTTAAATCCCATCTTTGCTTTATAACCCACTGTTTCCATGAACCATTTTTCTTCTATTTAAAATACTCTTCCGATAACCTGCCTCTCAGACCAAAGACCTTTGACCTAAAACCCAGTCTTTTTCACTGAGCATGTAACAAACAACGAATAATGAGAACGAATTTTCACACACAATACAATTTATTACAATCATCCTATTCATACATAACTTTGTGAATAAGTCATTTGCGTCTCAGTGGCAATATGTAAAAAAAAAAGCAAGCCTCTCATAAAGGCAGTGAAAGTACAGACATACAAACCATCTAGCAATGAATTCCCATCACACCTTGGTGGCCTTGCGTCAATCGAATCAAAGCACAGGTCTACCCTGCCCTTTTTTTTAAACAAAGGAGTAGAGCCACCCTATTGCGTATAGTGTAGGCCGATGGTCAGTGAGCAATGTTTATTGTAGCCGAAACATTTTTGTCCTGCTCTATGATGAAAGTTTATGTCATAGATGGCACAGTTAGGAAACAAGTTGGAGGGGCAAAGGGGAAGGCTCATATTATGACTTGCCACTGTGGACTGTTTTGAGTGTCTGTTTTTACAGCCAGTTATCGTTTAGCTTTCATCACTGGATAGCCTACACAATGTGTGGTCAGTGATTACATACGCTTTACATTTAGTTGCATGTTCATATTAATATGTACTTTGTTGCCTCTCCCCACCGTGCTTGTACATCTTATATTATAACTTTGCGCCGTATAATACAGTGGAGAATACAGTAGTAAAATGAATGCTGACATATTGAGCTTGGTGGGTGGTTGCTGTGTGTGACCTGTATTCTATATATAGAATGTAGATAGGGTACTTGCTCCTTCGATCAATGAATTATCCCGTCTACTCCAATGGGATTGCTGCATGCACCACGGTTGACCTTTTTTTTTTTTTTTTTATCCTTTTGTACTTTGCAATTTAACATTTCATGTAATATAACTTGATTTGCCTTCTTACACGTTTCTGGAAAGATAACTGTGCATGCATAGTCAATACAGGTGACACAGGCTGCGACCTTTGACTAGTGATCCTCCTATTGCTACTACTTACTATTGCTACTACTACTATTACTACTTCTACTACTCATATTTCTACTCCTACTACTACCAATGTTGATCTTCCCATTTTCCGTCCACAAGGAAAAATTACGTGTTCAAATATAACATGATGTGTTCAGTCGCCCAACGATTATTGGAATAGATGTTCAATTAGGTTTCCCAGACCTGCCGTGTCCCCCCCCCTCCCTTATCCGTCACAAAACCAAACATCACTTTTTTTTCCTTTATTTCTTTTGGTAATTTCTTTGGTTCTCCACACTGTTCATTGGGAATAATACGTTAAAGTTAAAGAAGATATCACCACTGTCTGATATCTGTCTGATAGTTCATGAAAAATATCCAGGAAATGTTGAGCATCCTCCCCTCGTTGCTTAGCAACCAGAATAAATACTTGTGCACCTGGATTCCAAACTCTGTCCCACCAGGTCAAATGCATTTTATTTCTTATCTTTAAATACAGTAATCGGTGTTACTTTTCGTGTGCCAACATGTCCATTTACTTGTTTTTAAACACTTGTTTTTAATTTTTACATTTTGTATGCTCTGTGAATATGTTGTTTTTTTTTTGGTTGTTTTTTTTTTTTTTCAACCTGGGTAGTAGGGTTGGAGGTTGCACGTAGGTGGTTTTAGTTTTGTTTTAGTTTTAGGTGCCAAAATGATCAATTTTGAATTTCTGTTCAAGCAAATGTTTGAATCTATGTATTTTATATTTTTTTTCAAAACCAGTCATTCCATAATATGTAAATGTTCAGGGTTTGTTGTTTGGTTGTTGTTATTATTATTTTTTTTTTTTTTTACGGGGAATGGGTGGGGGTTGCTTTGTTCTGTTTTTTGAGAAATGTATGCATTTGCTAATTAGTTATTAGCTTATTTTTTCCATTCACTGTTTATTGTAATTACAATAAATTTTACATATTTTTTGTTGTTTTGTTTTGTTTAGGTTGTTTTTTTGGGTTTTTTTGTTGTTTTGTTTTTGTTTTGTTGTTTCTCTTTAGGTATTTCTTCGTTTAAAGATATTCATAGAGACGACTTCATATATATATATGTGTATTTTTGTGTATGATCAAGGCAGCAATTATAGAATTTTGATTGACCAAGCAGTTAGCCAGTCAAAATTGGGTATCAGCAACCTGAGTACAATGTATTACTTGCCAATCATTCATTGGGCCGTTCTAAATTGTTTGCCTGACTTCTTGTTGTGACTTTGAGAACCAGAAGCATAATTGTCGATTTTTTTCTTACTGACAACAAAAAATGTCTTTTAGTTGTGATTCAATTTTGTTTTTTGTTTTTATTTCTTGTCAAACCCAGCCTCGAAACACGTCTGCTTGTAAAATTCTTCTCTCCTGTCTGTTCATTCATGACACACACACACACACACACATTTATATGTATAAACCCTGTGTAACATTAATTGATTTATCATGTAAATCATCTGTGTTCAGGGAGAGAGGATGGGTGTTTCTTTAAGATTTGGAGCATCCTTATTATTAATTTTTTTTCATAAAAAGGAAAGGGAAAAAAAAACAGAAAAGTAGTCAGCACTTTTGTCAATTTCAATCTAATTTGAATTTAATTTCTTGACCAGGTTGCTTGTATTGTATTTTGTTCAGCATTGCTAAGATTTTTGTATCAACTTCAACTGACATTTAGGGCTACCTCGATTTTTGTGTTACTGTATATTTTCGTTTTGTTTTGGGATTATAATTTTTCAAAATCAGTTGTTCAGACATTTAAACCACATTTTTTTTTTAGTTTTGAACAAAATATATTTATAAAAGTTGGAATATCTGGTTTTAATAAATTGAAAAACTGTGAATCATCAAGTAATGAAAAGTGTTTTATTTTAATATTAAATCTTGGAGGTTAATTGCTGGCTGTCGTGACTTGAAGACTGAATTAGATTTTTAGCTCAGTTGAGGAATTAGATTTTTTGTTGTTTTTTATTGGGTTTTTTGGGAGGGGGGGGGGGGGGGGGGGTTGTCCTTTTTTTTTTGTTTTGTTTTTTTTTTTTTTTAGTTATTTTTAAATGCATGCATTGTGATGCAGTTTCTCTGGGTCTTTTATCATAATGTGTTAAATTGTATGTTTTGTTTTTAAGTGTGCATGATCAATAATGTCAATAATGATAATAGTTTTTGACAACAGTGAGTCTTTAATATATTTTTGGTAGAAAAGAAAAATAAATGAAAATTTTATATTATTGATACTTTCCACTAATTAGTAGTTATTGTTATTTCTTTGTGACAAGAACTAATTTGAATGTACTTTGGCCTTGTGCTTTCTTTCATACTTATTTAAACACTCATCCATAAACATTTATATGAACACAGACAAACACAAAAATGCATATAATATAGTATATTATATTATGTACACACTATTCAGACACACATGCACATGTATACGTTCATAACATTCATTTGAAAATACTATCAGAAGATTTATATAATATTGACAGGTTAAATTTATTGATCTAAACAATGCATATGTATGTATATATTAATATAATAAATAGGAACGTAAAAAGGACAAGACCTTGCAGTGATACAGAGGCATGAGATAATGATAATAATAATAATTGATAATCACAATTTGCAGAAAGTTAAATGCAAAATTTTTACAAACAACCATTATGCAAAATACCTGAAGTACACCTCACAGTATTACCTTCCATATACACTACTACTTTTTTTTCTTTTATCAGATTTACTCACAGTACATTGTGATAACTTTCAATCGAGGAAATAAACCATAATGTTGTTGTAATGTTGACTAGGATTAGGGTATATCAATATCAACCTCAAACTCTGTTTTCATGAAGAAGATAATCCAGTATTTTCTGCAGAGTTTCCTTTTACCCTGTGACACTTGTGAATAAGTGTTCCTACGATGTGTAAAATTCAATGAGATCTAAAAGAGAAATGTACAAAATTTAGAGGGGGGGTCGTCTTGTTTGTTGTTTTTGTTTGTTTTTTTGGATTGATGAAGAGCTTTGCGAAGAACGATAAACAATACAAAGTTCAAATCCAGACATTCCCCTTCATGAAAACAGGCCTGTAAGTTAAAGTTTAATTTTTTTTAAGCCCCAGACAGACAAGAACTGTTAAACCTTTTGACAAATTATGCCAAGTCACAGCCTCTAATTTTTACAAAACATTTGTTCAAGTTCTCACACCACATTTATGATGGCAAGTAAGGCAATGACAATGTCAATGCTTTTGACTTGAGCATCTACACTATTAAAAAAAACAAATCATTCACTTGGGAATTAGAAGAAAAGCTAGTGCTATGACTTTAAGAATGGTGAGACAAGCAATAGCTAAAAGTTAATGAATGCACTCTTACTCTTAATCTTAACTCCAAACAACATCCGTATCTACAAATTCCATACTTTCTTGTTCTTTTCTTTTCTCAGTGTGTATGATAAATGGTCAGACGTAAGATATAAAAAAAAACAAATTTATCTACAAATTATCAAATCTTCCAAGCACCTTCAAAAATGCATGCAGTTCTTCACCTGTCGTCAAACAGGACAGGGAAAAAAATGGGATACATGTAATGATATGATAGGTCTATGTTAGTGTTAGTCGAGTTTCCAGTCAACACAAACTTTCTCTTCTTATTGTTTGCTAAGACTGGAAATGCACAGCATTTATTACATGTATTATTATTATTACCACTCATGGGTGTTGCCCAGAATGCATTGACATACAATACTTATACAGCAATCACAGCAGTTGCTTTTTTGTTTGGCAATTGCCAAAGCAATGACTCTGACTGCTGTGTTGTACTGAACGCAGCTAACAACATCTGAAATGTCACGTCCTGTCTAAATTGCACCTCTATATCGTGTATACAGCAAAGACAAGTTGCACTACTCACATATCACCATAATATATTTATTATGGTACAGCCTTTAACCTGGAATAGTTATGTTTCTTTTGACACAACTTCATATTATTATTATATATAAACGATATATGTATGAATATGTAGTTTTGAAAGCCAGCACTTTAACAATTCACCTAGTGTTTGTCACAACTGAGGATCGGCAGTCCCTCTAATGCCCAGTAGTAGTAGTAGCAGAAGTAGTAGTAGTCGTAGTAGTAGTGTAGTGGTAGTAGTCTTTTCCTTTCTGTTATAATTATATAATATATGGTAGATGCCTTCAGTGGGCCTTTCATTCATAGTAATCATAGTGCTCCCCAATGAGACTGCAGGGATCAAAATGTTCAGCAGGCCATGGCTTCATAATTGCTTTGATTGCCACACTTTGTCCAAATAGGAATATACATAAAAACCCAACCAGAAAATGAATTTGTCTTGCACAATCTGATTGGTCAAATGGTGATCCAAACCATTGCTTGCTGAACACTGCCCAGATGTGACCGTCTACCACTACCACCCATAATGGCAGCTGGAATGAAAATTCGATGCAGACAATGAAAGAAAATATAAAGTAAAGTAACATAAACCCTACTTTGAAAAACAAAACAAAAAATTAAATACCGGTAGGTAGTCGTTTTTCATTCACACTATCTCACACTCACAGGGATTATGACTACAATAATCAGGTTGTCAATTCATAAGAGGTAATACTAAAACATATATATATACATTTAAATTCACTTCGTGACACAGAATATAACATAACTGAGGTAAACTTGAAAAACACAAAACAACAAAAAAGCCCAAACAAAACCCAGCTTTTGATTTTGATATGTCTACTGTGCGTTTTGCCTCATTTTCATCCTGTCAGAATCATACTTAAAAGATGCGATACTGAAAGTCGGGCGGCGAAATGCCCATTACTAACAAACGAACCAATCAAACTGCACGGGGAAAACAGTATAATTATAATAAAAAATTTAAAAGATGAAAGAAAATCAATGTGAAGCTGATCAACGGGTAGTGTAAGCAAAGCTACCAGTTCTTGTAGCCTCGTCCACTCCGTCTTCCTTCCGGCAATAAGAATAGACTGATACTGATACCGTAACACAAATGTATTGAATGATATGAATCCATAAACAGTTTAAGGACGGGGTAAAGGGTATATGAAAGCATGCACTCCAGACACACTCACTGACATTGTTTATCAGTCACTAATTAATGTTGTCTTGAAATCATTACCCAGCAAAGACTCGGTATTTATATAATATGTATACAGATGAAAAGGTTACACTTAACTTAAAAACACAATGCCATTTATTAAGTTTACAATTGGTTTTTTGCAAATTCCTTTTCTATAACACCTTTCGACCTTGGTTGGCTTTTTCATCTTGCATAACCATAAGGTGACCTTGAAACTTCAAATTTTTCACAATCTTCCACTATTATTATCATTAATAGGTTGTTATGGTGGGCATAGTTTTGAGTCGTTTTGTAATAATTGCGCTAACTACTCATTTTGACGACCCTCATTACAAAATTATGATCTAAAGAAAATTTTATAAAATTCCTTTATGGTGTTGTCTCATTTTATTTCTTTATCGGGTAATAATCTACAGTCACCCTGTACAATACGTGTGTTGTACAATACGTTTGTTAACATGACCAAAAGACATAGTAGCCTACATTTAAACTCAAACACACACTTATCTTTCTTTCCATTTCTATGGCTGACTGGCACTGGCGTGTTGTGGACAATTAAGTTGTACAGTACTGAACAATTATATAAATATGGCAAGCAATCAATTCTACATCACATTATACACATGTATTTATATGGGAGTGCATACTCAACCCCATTCTGGATTTGAGTGAATGGGATCCAGAACTAGTACCAGCATCAGTACCAGGTACTTGTCCATCTGTAGTGCCAAACAGACAGACATACAACCTGGGCTGGTGGCATTATCCGTAGTATGTGCATCCATCAATCATTCAGTCTAGCTGCAACTCTATACACCATCTGATTATGTGTTGTTTGGTGACAAATATTACGTGAAATTCGATGTTTCAAGATACGGTACACACAATTTTATTCCTGTGCCTCCCCTAAACGTACCACTCTGTCAAAATCTCAGGACATGATGACGATAACTTTAATCAGTAGAGCCATCCCAAAACCAGACATAAAGTGATCGAACATTATTATAATTTTACACATTTTGAAGAATACATATCAGCCATTTTTTGGAATGATGCATGTCAGTCAGATAATTTCAATTTTCAAGATGTCAGTCAGTCACATTCATGTGCGGAAGATTTGCAGAATGAAAATAAAATGGAACCTACTCACACCAGTGTCAATGTAAAGAAAGAGAAAGACAAAAGAGTGAATGAAGAATGTAAACACTAAAACTATAATACAGTAATATGACTTCAAGCACTGTGATTATTAATCCTTTCAGTGCCAATCGTGGATATGTCGTCACAAGCACAATTTAAATACTTGACTGCCATAAGCCCATAGTAGAGGCAAGGGCATGATTTAACTCTTTTGACTAAATTTGCCTATGTATCAGGATGAGCACAACATGCTCATCCCGATATATAAGCAAATTGTAGTCAAAGAGTTAATCATGCTCATCCAAATGTATTTGCTTATGGCAGTCAAAGAGTTAAAGACCTCATCTACTCATGCCATCACCACACCGTTAATGTTAATGCATCCAATGAAAATTTTCCCTTCTATCTCTCTATCAACAAGTTAAAAGGAGATCGATTCAGTGCAAATAGATGGCATGTGGACAATAAATAAGAAGGCAGGCAATTTTAACTTGATGCGTACTGTACCAATTCTGTCTGTAAAAAAATTGCCGGCCTATTTTCACACGATATGAATGAGGTAAGAACACTAGTCCCAAATCAAGACATCTTGCTTGCAGCGTTATGTAAAACATTGCCACGACATCAGATTCTACAACAAACAGATCTGATCTCATCTCATCTCCTGTCATGTGAAAAATTGAACTGCAAATTTTATAATTTAGAGTAAAGCATTGGTATGGTTTGAGTCTCGTGAGTGAAAATTGACTGGCAGGTAAGTATCAAGAATCAAGTATCATCAATGCAAGGTAACGACAGTAAGGAAATGTGCAAGTTGTGCATAGATAAAAAGTACAGGCAGGACATGCTAGTTAGTCAGTACATGTAGAGTGAATGGAGTTCTGTGTGTATACGTATATAATATTACTATACAGAGAAGACCATCAAAAGTTAAAGACCATTATTAACACTATTAACAGTAACAGTAAATAATTATGTGAAGTGGAATTTTAAAGTTTCAGGACATACGGTATACGACCCCATGACCATAGCTAAAATTATAATGCCAGTGGCCTAAGGAATGGCAGTCATTATTCATAGTCATAATCAATAGGCTACATGAATCGTTGGGCGCGTCCATGGTATAGTAGGTTTCCCGTTGCAGGTTGATCCGTACTTAACTTATAGACAATGCTTTACCTGCCAGTGGGTGTACTATCAATACCAACCTATGCTACCCAGTAGCAATCTGGCCACACCCATGCGGTAGAACTTGGGCGGGAAATGGAAAACACCAAACTCCAAGGTACCAGGAAAAACTGGTCAATCAAACCATCACAGGAAAGTGACCGTAGTAGGCCTACTTGTATAACTTCCTCACAAGACCCCCTATCTGATCGATGGGTGTGAATGTCTCACTGAAAACACTGCATTGATGGTAACAGTAAGCAAGAGACATGGAATCCCATTGCGTGAAGTGTATGCGAAATGTTCTACTAAAAACTAAAAAAAAATAATTACCATCCCACAGATTATGAATAATCGTACTATTGGCTGAAAATCATTATGGTCCAGCTAGAATTGATCTAAAATCTTATTTGTGGCAATGTCGGGATTTTATCTGAATATTCTTTTACAGAATCAAACCCACTCAACCTAAAAAAATCATAGTTTTGATTTCCCCATAATAATAAAATAAGAGCTTTCTGTATGTTGTGTTTTGCTTTGCTTGTCTGTGATGACAAGGCAATGGGATGCTTGAGTGAAGAGGCCAAATGGTTTCACCTCAATTAAAACCTTATTCTACGTAACGACTAGACCGACTCATATAGAGTATTTCAATTATGACAACGCCCATGCTTATTTAATTATTATTTAACCGTACAATTGGAATTCCCACTTCAGCTTTCATTTCTGCTTCAGTTTCCAGACCCTGAAGACTAGTTCTAATCCTTGAGGAACACACTACCTATTCAGTGAATACCCACCCGGCTATGTTTTGCTCCTTTGCAAAACCAGCAACGCAGATCCTTAATTGATACGACGACACAGAGACTAAGGCTAAGACCAATGTTGTAAAACGTCAGACCAGACAGACAGACCCAAAGACATGCTCCCCTCATTTACAAGTTAGAACAAAGATCAGATGCAGACACACCGTGAAAGATGTGGAGACTGCGTCTCAAATCATCAGATCTTGGTTTATGTTGTTCCAGGAAGGAAAAGGGGGCAGAGCACAAAGTGAGAGACAGAGAGAAAGGCAACTGGCCCTGGTGACAGACAAAGAGAGTGGATGGAAAAAGTTGGGAACGTGTTGTTGTCGTTTTGCGTCTCACGAGCCAATTGCATAGCATGTCAAGCAGTGAGGATTGACTGATAATAATAGTACAAGTAATAATGATAATAATAATGATAATAATAATAATAACAATAATAATAATAATAATAATAATAATAATAATAATAATAATAATAATAATGAATGATATGCCTAGAATGGCAATGCTGCTCATTTTTAGTTGAACAAGAGTGGTTACCATCAAGGCAACAGCAAAATTTGTTTGGCCCAGATTCTACTGATAGATACCCCAAATGCATTTTCTGAGCCATTCAAAAGTTGGCACAATGGGCTGATCACCTGCTTGTCATTATTTCTTGATCAAGAGACTTTCCCATGTTTGCATTTCAGTCATGATGCTCTTTTCATGACTGAGCGCAGACAGTTTCCCTACACTGTTAAAGTGGTAGATGGGAAATGATAACGAAGAGTAAAAAAAGAATGATGATGATGATGACAATAAATGATAATTTGTAATTAAAATGTAAAAAAAATAAAAATAATAACAATAATAATAAGGAAAAAAATACTAACAACAACAATAATAATACATGTAATAACAACACGAACAATAATAACAATAACAACAAAAAACAATGATAACAACAACAAAAATAATAATAATAATAATAATAATAATAATAATAATAATAATAATAATGATAATAATGATGTGAACTTTGATGTTCATCATAATATTATTGTCATGATATAATAATAAAACTACACAAAGGTTAAAAAACTTACTGCATATTACATCAACAATACTGCTGGCTTGACAAATATCAAAACTCAGTTTAAGGACAATTACAATTCTCTACATATTTACATCAATATCGTTTATGCTACAACGTAATGAAAAAAGACCATACCAAAAACTTTTGGTGAGTCTTGCATTAAAAAGCAAAATAAAAGAGAAAGGAAACCAACATCCCCCCCCGCC
>JBCJKE010314111.1:2500-16124 GCA_039654525.1 Melibe bucephala | reverse complement strand
TGAGATACGATGGCCCCAATCCATTAAGGACTTTGTAGACTGTGGTGGCCACCTTAAACTCGATCCTTTTGCTGATTAGCAGCCAGTGGAGTTCCTTCAAGACCGGGGTAATGTGATATCTGGACCTGCATTTGGTGATAACTCTTGCGCAATAATTCTGAATGCACTGTAGACGTTATGTGCATAACGCTGCGTGACGACTAGCCCCCAATAGCCGAACATTGAATACCAACCTAATGCCTGGGAGAACGCCGATTCCTCATTCTAATTCCCAATGATGAAGCCCGAATGAATCCTACTCGTTTTACACCCACACTATAGAGTTGGATGGAGCTAACAAACAACATTCCTTGCATCTATGAATGGGCGCAAAAGGCCTATTAATGCTAATCACAGCTCTGGACTGACTGTACTCATTGACCATGGGCAAAGTGTGCATTCGAACCCTTTCCCATTCAATATTAGTTGTTTATCTGGTCTTCCAGACCAGTATTGACATTGCCCACATCTAGCATATCAACTTAACTACGAGAATTCCCTTCTCCTCTACCAATGAATGGAGCTTGTTTAGTTTCCCAAATGACAATGATTAAAATAATAGTTTCAATAGCTGGCCGTTTGCGACTTCCACAATTGCCCTACACTGTGGGACTTACCCTACATCACCCATCAACCCTTGTCACAACTTCACACCAACTCTAACTTCACCGTGAGAACCTGCAGTGTTACATATGGAGGTTGCTTTGGGACATCATAATTACAGAATCATGCGACCCCAGCTCACGAGGCCATTATTCCTGCCATTCTTTATATGTCTCCTATGATAACTTAACACTAACAAGATGGAGGTTTGTCGTTTCTTAACATTAAATGGATGGAGGTGTCGCTGGTTCAACGGTGAGCACAACTCGACAATGAGTTGAGTCAAGCAGCGTTGACTATTGTCACTGTTAAGATGGGTGACTGCTTGGGTGTCCGCTCCAAAAAAAAATCTACAGTCCATTGGCGTAGTGTCCTGAGGTAAGACACTTTACTCCGCTTACCTCACTCGTCTAAGCTGTGAATGAGTACCCGGCTACATGCAGTGAAAGATCGTGTCAGTATGTTAGCATGATGCGCCTAACAGGAAGCTCTGCTGTATGCTCTCCAGAGAATTGAGAAGGTACTGGAATGAAAAGGCCTGAAGCCTGCTGGGGGGTAAAATGTTTTTTAAGCGGTTTGAGCTTGCAATCTGCGGGGGAAAGCGCTATATAAATGACATCTTTACCTTTAAATGGCCAACAACAACGACAACAAGAAATATGAGATGTTCCAGAAAGGGGACTAGGGGCTGATCCTGTTACCAGCAGTAAACCATACGAACAAGTTGTTCATTCAATGGAAAGGACCCGGAACCGTCACCTGTAGAGGGCTTTAAAGACTACAAGTTGATCTTAGGTGAGCTGGAAATTACATACCATGGGTACATTGTGAGGGAGTATATCGGGAGCGAGAGCAAAGACCCACAGCTAGAGCGATCAAATTGTGTAATCAACGTAACGAAATAAAACTCTGCAAGTATAAAGCTAAACATGTAAATTTGGCTTATCATTGTGCAAAGTTTCTGTTTACTACTACTGTAATTGTGGATTCGTGATAAACGACCATTTTAATAACTTGGCCTAACTTGGATCCTTTTCGCAAAACAGTTCTCCGACTATGTCGCTCCGGCTGCTTCCCTCATCATCGTTGAGAAATCCTGTAATGTTTCTGGCTTAAACTAAGCTGTTCTTGTGTATCGGGTCCTGTATTGTTGGGAGTTTATTTGGATGGTGAAGACGAAACAGATCATTAAATTGTTGTTGATGACTATATGTGGTGTTGCTATAGGTCTTCCTCTGAATTTCTCGCTTATTTTTATGAAGTAGTATCGTGTTACTTTGTTGGTAGGAATATCTTTATGTCTTCTTAAAATATGAACGAATGGGCGTCATCAAAATGTTAGGTGTGGTTATACGAAAGTGGTAAAACTAAAGTCAACCCAGACGCAAAAGGAATGGTCTTTATCATAAACAAAAATCATTAAAGATCATATACAAGAATTCAATACACAAACAGAAAGAATGATATCTTGTAAAATAACTAAAAATATAAGTGAACTCATCAATAAAAATTATACAAGTTTACACTCCGACAGTAAGCGATCATGACGAAAAGACAGACACATTTTACGAAATTTAAAAGAATGCTAAAGATCTGGACAAAATCAACAATTCTATGAGGAGTTTGACCATTTGATATGGGGTGTGCCTAACAATGGATATTCCTGTTCCTTTCAACATATTTTTAATGGAGGACGATGTCCTGATCGATTCCTCAGAATCTGACAAACATGACAGTGATGCCTGTAGGTCCCGAATGACAGGGTGCTCTCTACGCCATGTACAGCATCACTTTCAACAGTTATCGATGTCATAATCAAGTTTTGATGAAGATCTACATCTAGATAATTAGCCATATTACATAATCTACCAAGATTGTGGAAGATCTAGATTCTACATTCTATCCTGTCATAATCAAGTTTTGATGACGATCTAGATCTAGATAATTAGCAACACTACATAATCTACCAAGATTGTGGAAGATCTAGATTCTGCATTCTATCCTGTCATAGTCAAGTTTTGATGAAGATCTACGTCTAGATAACCAGCCACACTACATAATCTACCACGATTGTGGAAGATCTAGATTCTACATTCTAGCCAATATTTATATACTGGGTTTATTGTTATGGCAGGTTAGGTCGTATACTTAGCCACAATAGAGAATGTCATAATCAAATTTATCTCTTATCACATCAACCACTTTTCATAATGTGACGTTTTATTGTTCGTCCTTGTCTTCTCGGATACCAAATATTCGCACAGAATCCCCTGTCGAGTAACACTCCGAATCAATAAGAAGTCTTTTATGAACATTCAACTGTCCCTCTAGATAGTTGAGGGGTTCTTTTCTCTTTTAAATTGAAATTTTGATTGGTTACTCATATAAAGTGGTCTCCATTCTTTCATTCGCGTCATTATATTGCTTAGCACATTCTTTAATTCATTAAATTCTTCTCTGTTTGAGTCCTGTATTAGTTAAATAAGACCATCATTAAGAAAGTCTCAAGTCCTCGATCATCAGTTAGAAGCGCACTATTATTATTTCGTTTACCTTTTCCCATTTTCCTCTTCAATGAAATAAAGACGATAATAATACAGAATAAAACATAATAATACAGAATAAAACAACATCCAGTGGAGAGACATCTAATATTTAATTGTCCAGATCCAGAATTCCGAATCCAAAACAGTAGGACTAGATATCATGGTCTAACCTTGTCTTGGCTTTTCACAATCACATAACAGTAATTACTCCAAAAGAGTAGATCTATAACACATATCCTGTCAAAACATCCATTGTTTTGGAGTCACGTGCCACAAAGGACTATCTTGTTCAAGATGCCTTCATGTGAATCTTAATGTGAAAAGCTGTTTTCTAGTTAATCGCCATTTTGAATGTTTGGCTCCTAATGATACACTACGCCTAATTTGTATGAATCGAAATTGGCCACGGTTTTCTCTAGCGTTTAAAGTACTGATGAGTTTTTTTTTATATTAGCATTAGAAGTAATTCATTCATTAATTTTTAGAATTGTTTGATATTTTGGAATAGTCTTAAGTTTCAAACAAAGGGCTCAGATGACGTAAGTCATGATAAAAACAGAATTGATGGGGAACTTGAACATATGATGTTTGATTTTCATGATAATTAATTATCACGGCTATGAATGTTTGCAATTTTAGGCACATTTGTTTGCCTTCTTTTTCTATTGTAATGAAAAGGCACTGCATTTATTAAATCTTTTTGTCAAATGATAATGTTTTCTATTGATAAAAATCATGTGATTGATATATTTAGGGGTCATATGTTAAATATTGACACAATTAGATCTTCAGCTCAGATTATTAATTAACCTTAAGTATTATGGTCCAATCATACATTTCCCCAGTGGATATCAAAATTAAATACGCTATTTTGTTCTCATTTATTTCATATAAATGGCGTTTTGACACTGTGCATTTTATTTTTATACCTGGATACCTTGAAATGAGAGGATATTTTAGGCCATTTAAGCTCGATTCTCTCCTCTTTATAATGGGTCCGCGTTCATCCTACCGATTTTTGTATTCGAATATTACTGCCAATCAACTTGCACTGATCTGGTCCATTCTTGAAGGCATTTACTGTTTCCACTGTTACCAACTCATTTGGTAGTTTATTCCAAACGTTCACAATACTTTGACTGTCAAAATTTCCCCGAATTCTTGTGTAACATTGTTTTTGTAATATCAATTCCCCGAATTCTTTTTGTAATTTTAACGAATGACCTCTTGTTCTTGTATTGTCCACCAATTTATGAAGACTATAAACTTTGTCAATTCCATGAAAATTCTTAAATGTCTGGGTCAAGTCACCTCTTAGTCTACGAAATTCTAAGATTGGGAGATGAAGCTCCTTCAGTTTATCAGAATATTTTAGGTCTTTAAATTTCGAAATACATTTTGTTGCACTTGTTTGAACTTTTTCTAATTTGTCCTTGTTTTCTTGATATATTATATGAAACAGCATTCCTGACCCTTTTAATACACCATTGTGATATATGCTTATTTGAAAACATCATCGTTCGTGTAACTTGATATAGACTCACTGGAAGTTTGTGCTACCGCAAATTGCAAACCATTGTAGCCTTTTACTCTTGACATAACTAAATAGGCCTACCATCGACCGTGAGTAAAAACCGACTATGGAAGATAAATCCCAGTTTTTGACAATCTTTGACCTTTTGGCTTGCTGGTTATTGCCATGGCATACGATGGTTACATAGGGAAATGTATTCTAGTGAGTGTGAATGGGAGTCTTTAGTTGTAAGAGCAATGCGTGGAATGAATACAATATTCCAGCATGCGTACCTGACATACATGAAGATCTAGATCTAGATCTAGATAAATAGCCACACTACAGAATCTACCATGATTGTAGAAGATCTAGATTCTACATTCCAATCCTATATTTCTATACCGAGTTTATTGTTATGGCAGGTGAGAAAAAGAGACGCCGTATACTTGGTCTCAATAGAGAATCCACCACAAACTACGCTTAATCAACCCACCACATCCCGCCCAATCACACCGTCTGCTGCTAATAGTAAACGTAGTCACACTCCACGGTTTACATCTATAGTCTAGATCTAGATCATATTGAGCGGTCTAATTATTTATGAATGTACAGGCGGGGTTGCAATATTATTTTTGAAGCATTCTGCCGATTCCAATTTAAAATTCAGCCAAATACCACTAAGATCTGCCAAACTCTAATATTTGCTTGAAAAAGATACTCGATCCCTTTTTACTCTTGACAACGTGGAATACACAGCCAAATTGTAGACGTCCTTACGTGATATGCACTTAATCTAATTAGGTGGACCTATTTTGTAGCGTTGCCACGAACAAATTGACATTGCAAAATGGCAACCCTGATTCCATTGAAAAGTTAGAGTGCGAGGTGTTATTGGAGAAAATTTTACCTCAAAGATGTCATTTTTATTTAATAGAGCCATGTTCTTGATTTTTTTTTAAGTAATGGTCATGTCCCTGCTCTGGTGTATAATGGTTAATAAAATAAAAAAGCTGTTTGTAATTTTCAAGTTACCGAGTAGATCTGCAGCAGTGATGCGCAGAAATTCAGGATGGGAAGCTCACAATGAGCACAACATTTTTAAGAATGGATAATAGAGGCAGTGGAAATAAAACCATGTATTTGGTCCATTCTCTGATTTTAATACTGATGGATACATTCTACAATAATTGAATATACCTTTGACATTGGTATAATATGTTTGTCGTAACGACAACATATACATTTTCCATGTATAACATTCATATTTTACATCGGTACAAAACGATCTGTTTATGTGTACATATAATAGCAGTACACAAACAGCGTTCAATTCAACTGCAATATTTGTGCACATCTTGATTGCAATCAGTGATACGGCAAACCTATAGCAATCAAAATAACTGCCACGAAATTCGAAACTGCAACCAGTATAAACAAGGGAAACCACCCATTGGAAAGCATTAACGACTCCGCTACAATAGGTAAGGACAGAGTACTTATAATTGAAACAGAGTACAACATGGAAAGTTTAACCACAATTTGATAATTGCCAAACACATTGATTAGGGCAAGAACTGAATCATTGTATAGGGTATTTGGGAGGGTGATGAAGATTTGGCTAACCAGGAAAAATGGCAACTTGCCCCCTGAAGGTGCCACATAAAAAAATGCAGATGTTATCGTCAGTATAGTATACAGAATAATAAGGGGCCGCTGGGCTCCAAATCTATCGATTAGAACGCCGCTGAATATAATAGAAATAACATTGAGAATTGGTGGCGTTGTTCCAACTAAGGTGAGGAAATGATCATCCTTTATTGTCCTTTGTCCGAATTCCTTGTAGTACGTAGTGCTGATAATCAATGAGAAATCACAAGTCAATATACAAAAGGCCAAAACGTAAAACGCTTTCGTCCGCAGCATTCCCTTTGCTGTATATTGGGCAGATTTCTCTATGTGAGTTTCGATATTATTGTCCTTTGAATCATAAGAGACGGATTTGCTCTCAGTACTTTTCAAATGGGTACCTTCATTTTCCGTCTCTGTGTGTTGCCTTCGAGGTCTGATTCGAATCATACAAAATCCAACTAGGGAGATGATTGAAGTCGATATGGTTAATACGACAAGGAATCGAGGGACGTTCTCGTTGATGTAATGGTCCTTAAAGAAAGGCATCCATTGTCCCACTGTTATTGGCGTTTCGTTGCTTGGATTTATATACCAGCTTATGGCCTGGGTTATGATTAGGCCCCCGGCACTCATTGCAGCTAGAATGCACGACGTGACAAAACAAGGATTTTCCTCTACCCATCCCAGGACAATGTCAATAGCAACAGCATTGGTGAAACCGGAAGCGAGACCAAGCATAAACCCAAAGCCAATTTCTAAAGGAATTTCAGGATACAGAAGTCCCAGCCAACCTAAAAGCAACCCAATCTCAGTTGCCAGTATGCCACAAAGCATTATCCAACGTTTTCCGAATTTCACCGACAAAAAATGAGCAAGTAGTGTCAGAGAATTCCATGCTAGAAGGTAGACGGAGAGAGTCCATGCTGACAGCGCTCTCAGTTTGATACCGTGGATCACTCTAAAATACGAGGCTATGTAGATGGACAGGTTCCCCCAGTACCAATGTAGAGATTGGCACATGATGATCATGAAACAGCCAATGAAAGTCGTGTACTTCGACATCTTGTGTGTCCCACATCGCTGCATTGTAGAAACCATTTCGTTCTGCGGATAATGCAAATATTAAAATGTCTTTAAGACCCTAGATAAGAAATCGTGGAATTTTGTTAAATGGAACTACAACTTTACCGATGCATTAAAATTGTAAAAACGATCGAGATATAGTATTACTACAAGATGGGTTAAGTCATTCAACAATAAACCAGTAAACTAATTAAGCCCAAGTGACGTTTAGCTGTTGTTGCAGGATATGATAATAATATTCACCATTATCTCACAACCACTGAATACAATTCTCAAAAAGTCAATAACAAAAAACAATATAATAATACGACTTTTAATTAGAGAAACAGATCTGGTCGCAAATACGAAGAAATGGGGATAGTGAGCAAAGAACGTATGTAGTTCAAGCGAGTACCATAATTAAACACAGCAATTAAACAATTCTGTTTAAAAGTTTAAAAGTGCAATCTGATCCGTAAGTGTTGTTGGGCAAAAGGCAGGGTACAGTCGTCTTTCAGAGTAGAATCTTCTCAAACACCGCAGTTGCCCTTCAGATGTTACCACAGTCGCCAACAACGGGCCCAAGATCACCAGCTAACCAGTGTTAAACAAGGAAGGTCCAACGCCAACGTTTACGAAAGATGATCCTACATCAACCAAGGATGAACCTACGTCAATCGCTGGAAAGTGGCAATACTCTTATTATTCTTACCTAATTACTGAGGCTTTCGACGACTTAGCGTTTGTCTCGTATAGAGATTTTTTTTTCCAAAGATCATGAGTTGAACACATTAACTGAAAATGTAGTCAATTAATTTTCAATAAATAAAGAATGATAAAATGTATACATAAGATATTATCCTCAAAGTATATACATACTCTCGTTTAATGCCTTTTGAAGGTCCATTACTCTGTAAGGCTAATTCCTGATGTATTGAACAAGTAAAAAGTCGCTACTCCTATTATTTAGAATAATAAGTTTCAATTATATATAATTTGTTTTAAATGTTTTATTGGCTCAAAGAAAAATGCTTTTGATAACTTGCCTTCAATGAGATTCCAGGGGCAAAAACTCTTTACAAGCAATTAGCAAACAAACAAGCAAAATATCAGTTGTTTTTTGGATCTCAGTATTAGAAATATATTTCTTTTTTTTTTTTAAGTTGTGATATATTGATCTCTGCAGTAAACCATGTACTAATTAGCACTTTATGACCTTTCAGGGGTGTTCAGTTTGTGATGGCGACGCTTGATTTTTGGCAAACAAGTAAAATATTACTCCGAAAAATTTCTAGAATTAGATTAGCTAGGTGCCTTTAACCCTCCTCCCCCGTCACCCCGCCCACACGGACGACGAAAAGTGGCGGGCGCTAGTGGGTGTGGGATTATGTCAATCTCAACTACTGACTGTATATATTAATACTATTAGCGGAGGCTATATATTTGTATTTATGACATTTAATAGCAATAGCTCTGTGAAGGCAAGAATTTTTTTTTTTTTTGTCAAAGAAATAAAAAATCTGTATGGATCTCGTTATCAGAAAGCAGAAGTTGTAATACATTTTCTTTTGTCAATTTTAAGATATTGGGTAATTCAGCAGAGCCTGTATGCATTTAACATCATGACTTTTCCAGGACAATGACTCTGGGATGGCAACATTTGAATTGTGGCAAACAAGTAAAGTGTACCTTCTGGGGCATCCTAGTATTAGAAGCACTAGATGTCATCAATTTAGGCTTGGGGAAGGAGAACGGAGAGGATATTAACAATAATATTACTATAAATAATAATAATCATAGTAATAATAATAATAATGATAATAATAATAAGAATAATCGTACAATATTTTTAATATTTAATACAGTATTTTAACACAATATGCCGAGCAAGGTCATTAATAGTGCTGGAAACATTTTTATAAAATGACCACATCAAATTGATCAGAACTTTACTTGCCAAAACAACACTGAATGTCATCTCTGGTAAGGAAAAATCAACCATAAATATGATCATTGGGGCACCACAGGGCAATAGTCTGAGTCTACTTCTCTTCACCATCTCTGTAGAAGCGGCATTGAAAGAACTGCGAACACACTTGCCAAACAAATGACTAACAAGGGAAATGATGTATGCAGATGATTTTGATAAACAAGAACAAGCACATAGCTACATCCCAATAATATCTTACACTTTAAAGCAATAGATCTTAAATTCAATGAAACAAAAACTGGAATGTCAATAGGAAGACATACTAAAGAATAATGGAAAAAGTCAGAAAGTTAGGGAGCCTAATAAATGAAAACGAAGATATCCAGAAACGAAAAATGCGTGCTCAAAATGCCTTCCATAAATTAAAAAACATATGGAATAGAAAAGAAAAAATCAAAGAAGAAGAACGAATTACACTCTGCAAAGCACTTGTCACACCAATTTCACTGTACAAGTGTGGAACTTGGGGACATACCAGTAAAAATCTGGATAGTATAGACACAATGCACAGAAAACATCTAAGAAACATCGTCGGCATACAATGGTCTGAAAAAAATCATCAACAATGACCTATATGAGCACTGCAAGGTTAAACTACTGTCAAAAGAGTAAAAGAACAGAGATGAAGACTGTTTGGACACATCCTTAGAAAAGATGATACAATTCCGGCCAAGACAGCAATGAGTGAATGCTTTCAAGGCGGCTCGAAATTCGAAGGAAGAATGCCGACATCACTGTCGATATCATTGAACAAAGACATCAATCATCACATGATGCATGTGAAACAAACAAAGGAACAAATCACTCACATTGAAGATCACGTCACAATGCCACCGATAAGAGACCTCCAGGAGTGAAGTTTATTAAACAAAATAGTTAAAGTATACTTACTGATTAAAATGAATTTGTATAAAATGAAAATATATGCAAGAATGCAAAGTTTTATGAAGAATACATGTTATTATATACGGTGTTTCAAATGATTTCTAAAGCTATTGAATGATTATATGTTGCATGTATACCTTAGGATAACCGTTGAAATATCAGTGGGTGGATAGGAGAACGGTTTCTAGATATAGAAACTAGCTATCACAACAAGTCGCTAACCACATGCGAACACCGCTGCCTTGTCAATGCTTTGACAAAGGCTAACAGAGTACACTGTACACAAAGCCGCAGCAGGCAACAGGAAACACTTCCGTTATCTTCCCAAGCAAATCATGAAATGTCAAATGCAAAAATTTCAGACAATAGCGTGAATGGGATTCGTAATTCACATCTGAATACCTTGCACGACAGTGAATCCCATGGGCAGCAGATGGATCTCGGTCGTCATCAAGCTGGCTGCAAAGCACTTACTAAGAAAAAGTTTGCAACATGGAATATTAGGGCCTTACACCAACAAAGAAAATCAGAAAATGTAAAACAAGAAATGGATATGATGTCAATAAACATATTAGGCTTGGCAGACGTTAAGTGGATAGGCAAAAATATAATAAAAACAGGAGATAAAACTATGATTTACTCAGGTGGAAAGACTCATGAAAGAGGAGCAGTGATTTTGGCTGATAGGAAAACATCAAATTAATAGTATTAAAGGTTGGTGGGGTATTTCAGATAGGGTCATGGTAGTTCAACTGAAAGGTAAACCTTTTGGCATAGGGATTATTCAAGTATATGCACCAGCTTCAGAGAGCACAGAAGAAGAAATAGATAATTTTTATGGAGATCTTGATAGAACTATGGGACAATTTAAATCTGAAAAATGTGAAAATAGCCATGGGGTGATTTCAATGCCAAGGTTCGAGACAAACGAGTGACGAGTGGAAGGCATATTTGGCCAATGGGGTCTAGGCATAAGAAATGAAAGTCGACCCATCGACTGGTGTAGAGAACATTGTTTCATAATTTCAAATTCATGGTACAAAAACCACCCTAGAAGAAGATACACTTGGATTAGCCCAGGAGACAAAATCAGAAATCAAAAAGACTTCTTATTAGTTCAAAGACGATTTATAAATTCTGTGAAATCAACAAAAACTATGTCAGGAGCAGATTCTAACAGTGACCCTGTGCCCGTAGTTTGTACAAGACAGATGAAGCTAAAAGAAAAAGCTAAAGAAATCCAAACAACCCAAATTTAAAGTAGAATTCTTAAGAACAGGTCAGCAAACTAAGAATGATTTTACAGTTAGTGTCAAAAATAGATTGGAACTTCTAGAAAAATTTACCTATCCCGAAGAAATATGGGAGGAGATGAAAAAGTCAATTAATGAAGTTATGACTGAAAATATCCCTAAAAAACCTAGAAAAGGACATGAGAAATGGATGACAAATGACATTTCAGAATTAATGAAAACGCAAAGGCAAGCAAAGCCAGATGTAGAACATTTTAAATGCTGAACAAAAAAATAAAAAGGAAATGCAACGAAGCAATAGAAAAAGGATAAATGATCAGTGCCTAGAAATAGAATTTAACCAAAACAAAGATAGTTAATATATGCATACCAAAATTAAGGAAGTTAGTGAAAAGAAAGGATGTTCTGGTTCAGGATGTATCAAATCAAAACAAGACAATATAATAATAGACAAATAAGATGCCTTAATTAGGTGGGCAAAATATGTAGAAGAACTGTTTGAAGAAGAAAGGAGGTAAAACCATGTTCTAAAGAAAGAGATAGATGGACCACCAATCGTAAAAGTGGAAGTTAAAGACACCATAAAGAAAATGAAATTTGGTGAAGCAACAGGTCCAGACAATATACCAATAGAAGTAATCATAACTTTTGAAGATGCAGGGATAGAGATGACAACAAAACTCCTAAATGCAATATATAATAGTGGAAACATACCAGAAGACTTAATGAAATCAAGTTTCATAATCCTACCCAAAACAACAGCTGCCACAGAATGTGAGCTTCACAGAACAATAAGTCTCATGAACCACATTACAAAATTATTGCTTAGAATATTGATGAGAAGAATGAGGAAATTTTAGGTTTAAATTGATGCATCAATATACACGCCTAGATTTCTCACAACTTGGCTAAACCTGATGACATGAGAATCAATTTTTATACTTTCTAGGCTAACACGTTTTAGTCTGCTGGGTGTTGAAGATGCCATGGTCTCGGTTTTATCATTATTCATTTTACATTTATTTGTATGAATCCATTTATTGACAGTAGCAATGAAAGACTGAATGTTTTGTATGTCAGAGTGTATTTCATTTCAAGGAAAAGACGTATAAATCTGTGTGTCATCAGCATACATATGATGTTTCATGTTGTGTTGGGATATTATTTCTCCTAATGGTTACCCATGTTAAGAGATATAATGTACTGGGCCTAGAACAGAGCCTTGTGGGACACCAAATTTAAGATGTTCAGGATGTGATAAATGATTATTTACGTACACTGATTGGAACCAGATATAAACGGAACCAAGTCAGTAGACTTCATGTGATATATTTTAAGAGGATAAGAGCAGAGGTCCGGTTGACCTACAGTATGTATATGATCATAGAGGGGAGCCTGTATGTTCACACTTTTCAAGGTCAATAACTCTGTAAAGGTAGCAGTATTTTTGGAGACAAGTAAAATACCCCATGTTATATTTTCCTCTACTGGAAACGATAACATTAGGTATAATGCCTTTCAATTTCACAGATTTTGAGATATTGGCTCTCAAAGCAAATAAAGTATACGTTTATACTTAATGACCTTTGAAGGACAATGACTCTGAATTGACAACACTTTGTTTCTGGCAAACAGGTAAAGCTTTAATTCCTGGAGCATCCTAGGATTAGAAACACTGGATGTCCCAAATTCCCCATGGGGACGAGGAACGGAGAGTTCAACTTAACCATGGATTGGGCTCAAATAGAAGAACGTGTCTCTACTTTCTATTTAGGCTTTTTTTTCAAGGTCTATAACTCTGAGATAGCATACTTGATTTTTGGCAAACAATGGAAATAACTGTTTGCGGATAATTTTGTCAGATAAAATAAGTTATAAAAGTTTACTTTAGTTTTTATACTTTTAAGACAATATATAAATTAGGCTACTGTGGCAAAATGGGTTATACATGTGCACTTTAATGACCTCTCAAGTGCTATAACTCTGTGAGGGCAACTTGACTCTTAGCAAAGAGGTATAACATCCCTACATGGGTATCCTACTTAAGAAAGACTAAGGGTCACAAATCCTCGGGATTCAACTCCCCTAAAGTAAAAAAAAATAA
>JBCJKE010313000.1:0-16141 GCA_039654525.1 Melibe bucephala | reverse complement strand
TATGTGTGTGTGTGTGTGTGTGTGTATGTGTGTGCACGCGAACATGCTAGTATTCATATGTGTGTGTATAAATAGATTTGACACAGCTCCAAATAATTTGTTTGTGCTGTATTCTATTTTGGTACCCAAATGTGTGCCTTTTTTGAGTTTTCATTGTTAGATACCAACAATTATTTCTACTTCATTACTTTTATAAAAAGTTGGCAGGTGTCAGCTTGTTTGTTGCTTATTGCTGGTGCAAGCTTTTGTTCTGGTGAAAATTCATAATTTCAGTGTTCTTTTTCTCTCTTTTTCTTGCTGCAAGGAGTTGAGGATTTGGTCATTCTATTTCAGTTGTTTTGTTTTGTTTTTCTTTCTCTATTCTGGCACCCAAGTCGTTGTCAGCTTCTTACTTCGTATATCCTTAAGATTTGGCAATAAGGATGTGAGTAAATACATCTTTGAATACTCCAGTTACGACTCTTTTAACCTGGAGAAAAGATTTTGCATTTGTACATAATTTGTTTGTTGTATTTGTTGAAATATTTGTGACTTCCCTGTTTTCTAGAATGAAGGATTAATGATTTTTTCTCATTCCCATCTATATTATATCTCTTTCTACACTCTGTCTTTCTTGTGTTGAATCTGTCTTTTTCATTTCCTTCTTATTATGAATGATTTGATTGAATTTTTTTTTCTCAATGAATATAAGACAGTTAAATGTAGTGATATTACTGCCTGTTATCTTTATTTTTTCTCTCTCTATCAAAACTGCTAAAAATGTGTGCCTTGATTTCTAAAGATGGAAACTCCGTACATTGTATCATGATGTATACCACAGAGTGGTACTAGGAAACAGATATGTTTATATAATAAAATTTCTAGCACTATAAACCACCATGATCTGTCCAATCCATTAAACCTTGCTTGTTCAGCTCAAAGTATCCCCTTATGGCTACCATAACAGTTTTACAGAGAAACAAAAAAGAATAACAAAAAAATTGTGAACAAAAGCTTATAAGTATGAGGACGAACACTAGTACAAGTAATACAATGTGTGACTCTTTTCTCCAAAACCACGCGTTCAGTTGTGCATGCTGATTCCTTCCTATACTATACTATACTGAAATTATTTTGGTAAGAAAGCAGAGAAGCTTGGACTTAAAATAAGTTAGAAGAGGAAATGTCTCTGATTACCTGATGGTCTTAAGTCTCAGTTGTTGCTGAATGAATTGTCCAATTAATGTTTGCCTTTCATATATACAAGACTCTTAAATTACTGGACCTGCCTCTAATTGTTACTGATTTTTGGTTTTTATTATACACATGTTTGTTGTTGTTGGGCATAGTATTCAGTGAAATCGAAAAAATCATATAATATTATGAAGGGCATTAATAGACGCTTTCTGTAGGTAATAAAGAGTTTTTAACTTGCATATTTTTACTTCTTGATACATATATGCTTTAAACGTTCCACAGTTGGTTGGATTGCTAATTAAAAAGCCTACTCCAATTCAGAAAAGGTGCATGTGCCTGATGCAGTGAAGATCATGGCATTCAGTGACTCTATCTAGATCTAAATGTAAACCCAAGGGCCCTCTTTCTTATATGTAGTCAACTCTAGATTTATATTTTATGCATTTTTAAGTTTTCTCAGAAGAAAATGGAAATAAGTGATTTACATTAGTCGTACAGTTTGTTTCAGCTCATGCAAAATCAATAACACAATGACAATATTTACTGTGAAATAATTTGTATTTTTGTCAAGGAATATAGTAAAATATATACTTTTATCGAACAGTGTTTTTTTCTGGGGAAAAAGATTGAAAAATTTGTGAAAAAAAGGGGCATGGATTGTTCAAAGTGCAGTTACAGTTTGGATTTTCAAATTCTTGAAAAAAAAATTCACATGAGCTGAAATGAGCTGCAGTATAAATAATATGTGATTAGTGAAGTGGTAGTAAGAACATATTTTTCAGAGAAATTAATGTTGCATTTTGCATGGCACGAACATCATAACAAACAAAAAAATCATGACTACTTTCATTACTTATATTTTGAAGGTTCGTTAAAAACATTTTTTTTTTCATACATGCAATATGAATTTTATTTGGCAGGACAAATGATTAATTTTGTTTTATGTATATTACTATGTGACCAAGTTTATTTCACTTGTTTGCCCATTCCTTTACAGAAAGTCTTATGTGCTATAATGTAAATTTAATAGAATGAGGATTAAATTCCAGCCAATCCCTTTCAATTTTCAATCCATGGGTTTGCATTAAATATATTTGTACATGCAATAAAATATACTCATCATTAAAAAAAAAAAAAAGGGAATAAATGTCTATGATGATTAGCACTGTTGTTTTAAATACCCAATTAAAAATTTTAAAAGCAAGGAATATAATTTCTGCTGGCTTGATGGCTTTAAATTGTTAAGTACATAAATGATCTTGAATACTTAACTAACTTAACTTTGATGAAGAAAGCTGACAAGGAAATTTATCAATCATAAATTGTTCTATCCTTAGAGTTAAATGAAACTCAATCAATATCTAGTAACTGATAATACTTGTCATTGTTATGCTTAATATTAAGAGGTTGATGAAGGATACGTTTATCAATATTCAAATGAGTGGTTGAACTTGATCAAGTCCACATAATATCATAAAACTCATAGGTATAGCCATATTGCATGGTTTAGTTTCCAATTCTAGGGTTTTGATTGTTTCAATAACATAAATCTGCATCAGATATATGTATTGGGAGTCTTAATCCAATTCCTCTAAAACCATACTTATTATTATTAGGCCTATACATTTTCAGACTTCTTCGTTCAGGAGAAGACCTCCAATCACTTAGTGCCAAACCACTGAGCCAATGATAATCACATTTTATTTAACAATAATTTTAGATATTATAGCCCATGTTTTTTTGCCATAATTTCTAGGGAGAAACATTTGCTTTCCATAAAGCACTAGATTACTTTTTCTAGTACTAGTAGTTCTCTCAGCAATTATAGGTGTCTTCACTTTCATTTCTGTGCTGGCTAGGCTTACCGTCCACAATTTGCAATTAAGTCCAGTTTCGGCTCATCGAGTAGAAACCATTTTTATGAATCTCAGTCAGATTTATAATTTTGCTCTCAAAATGCAAGTTATATATATATATATATAATATATATATTATATATATATATATATTATTCTAGATGTAGATCTATTCCTCAAGTCAACAATCCTTCAGCAAACGTATGAGCTATTTTGAGTCGTTAATACATATATAGGGCTGAATCCGGATATGAAGATATAATAATACTAATAGTATGTTGATTTAGCCTTATACAATTTTAATAATTGGTTTATAATTTAGAATCAATATGGCATATTTTGTATTTGCCTTCTCAAGTAGGGTATAATCTTGTACTTGTACCATGGTAAAACATATACTTAAAGTTTTGATTTTGTTATCCTTTAGACCAGCTTCAAATCTTTATTGGGGGCCTACAACTAGTACTAGTCATAGTGAACAACATGGTTGTAGTGAACAACATGGTTGTAGTGTTACATGTTGTATGTTAGGATGATACCGGAGTATTTCACTCTTCAGATATAATGTTGAATTTTTTTTTGTGTTGTCCTATTGCTCATGTGATAAACTATGGTTCTGTCTAAATCTTTGCTTATTTTATTGATAGATGTCAAGAACTGATATAACAATGTAAACAATTTGCTAATAGTGTAAAGTGAATTGACATCGATGACCCTGGAAGTTTGGTTAAACACCTCACACTTGTAAATAATACCTCATGCCTATAACAGGAAGGATTATGGCAAGGAGTCTCAGCAACAAGCTCCACGGCATAAAGTTTAGAGAATTAATGTGATAATATCCTAACTACTGTTAAAAAAACAAAACACACTCTAGGCAGTCATAGGAAAATGACATTTAATTATTAATGACAACAGGTGTGCTCAATGTCTCAACATCACAAGGAGTCTAAGGAAGAGCACACACACACACTCACTCATCAGGAAAAAGAAAAGGAAGGGTTATGTATTTCAACTCTGACTATATCATGTATGGAAGAAAATCCTTTTAGTAGTAGATAAAATCTGTTTGTGAAGTAGATAAAATCTCCTCGTGAAACATTACCTGAAACATTACCGGTTTCTACATTATCTAATTTTTGTATTTTTATAACTATATGAATAGAAAGGCATACACTTTATTCATGACTGCATATGATTGATTGGTATCTTCCCTGAATTTCACTCTCCCTAGTGGAAGAAGTCTGAACATAATCATATTTATAATTTTATATCACTGAATTGAATAAATATTGCAATTTGTTGGATCAGTATTTTGGCTACTTAATAAAATAAACAAGAAACTTCAATTGGGACTGATGTTGACTGAATTAATAAAAAATGAATGATTTTGAATTTTCACTCATCTTTTCCTGCCTCTCTTCCCATCTGATCTTGCTTTACTGAAGACCATTTGGTCCGAGGTTTCAACCTAACAAATAACTAACTTGACAAACACAATCTCAAATGAATACATAACTCAATACAATTTTGGAATTTTATTTTTTTTTTTATTTAATTTTTTTTGGTCTTTTAACATATTTCATACATTACAGCAACATTATACAGAGTTAGAGTCTGTTAAAAAAAAAAAAAATAACAATGCAGTCACAATAAGTTTCATATTATTTTTATGTCATATATATTTATATATATATATGTACAAAGTAATATTTATCAAAATTTGTCAAGAAGAAACAGAGTAATGGTGACAGATCTACTTACATTACTTTAAGATGACTACATATATACTTTGAAGAAGATGAGAAACAACAAACCTCATTTGAAAAAAGATAGCATGATTCATTTAGAGTAGGAAGATATATAATTAATATGTACATACAGCATACCCACTGAAATCAACTTCCCTTCTGCAACAGCTCCCTCTCTCTTTCTTCTAAACTTTACGAGACATGAAAACATCCATCACAATATACACTCATATATATAGGGTGGGGGGAAAAACAAATAAACAAAAAACAAAAAATAAAAACAAACACATAACCATTTCATTTCCTTGAAATAATCTGGATAGACTTAGGCCTAGAATCATTTTTCTTTTTAACTATGGGGATATCTTTATGAAGCTTAAATGTAGTGATCAATGATACAGGATTATAAATGCAAAAATTCAATCACAATATGACAAAAAACAACCCTTTTTAAACGTCTCTAAATAGTATGATTCATCTGTAATAATTCCCTATATTATTTGCGCATGCCCACAATTATGACAAGTTTCCGATACAAAAAGTTGCCATGATTCCTCATTTTTTTCAAAACATTTTAACTCTGTACCAGGTACTCATACTCTCATTGAAACCAGCTATCCTGAGGTGAACGTTTGAGAGAATACCTCATTTCAGATTTGATGTACACTACTCAATCAAATTGCACACAAAATTGAGCTTTCTTTATTACTTTATCAATTAAAATCTATAATTGAACGGGAAAATCATAAAAAGAGACAGATGCGAGATTCCTTTCACATAAAGCCTGCATATTAATAATTGTCATTTAAACTCTTTTATTTTTTCCCCGATGTCTGAAAGATAAAGCCTTGGACTTGATGGAGATAATGAAAAAGCGAAATAAAATACAACATTATAATAGAGTTAAATCAAAACATTTCAAAATGTGCAAATTGCACATTAAAACAATTCAAACAAAGCCTCTAAGGCTATAACAATTTAAGTATAAATTTATATTATCTGGTTGAGGAAATCACATATGTACAACCACTCGCAACAAATTTTTTGTTTTAGGTGATGAAGTAAATTAACTTCTTTTTAACGTTTGGAACTGTTAAGCTATTTATAAGACAAAAGACTGACAAACATAATCCATCTAAAGTATGAATGGCTATTACAACATGGTGAACTCCATGCCTGAACTTGGGGTTTTATTTAAAAAATATCTTTAGAAAGACACAATGTCATTGACAATGACAACTAGACAGTGTTCAAAGTCTAGTCAAGTTACCTCTGGTGTCTCAAGTCTGCAGATAATTTCTCTCCATTACTACACATGCAAACATCTGGCAAGTAACTGATATCATTTTGAGTCTAATGTAATAAATTATATTATTTAGCCACATATTTCATTGCTTTCTTCCCATCTACCCATATCATTTTGAGTCTAATGTAATAAATTATATTATTTAGCCACATATTTCATTGCTTCCTTCCCATCTACCCATCATCATAAAACAAAAATAAAATGGTTTTCCACGAGATGATGTCTATGATATAAAACCATTGCTTTCACGAACATATTTCTTTTCAACAGTGACAGTGTACTAAAACTAAAACTTCTTAGATATATTTTTTTCCAGCTTATCATTATTTATTTTCACCAGCACATTTTCAAATAATTTAATCTTTTAGTCTTCCTGTAAGTCTGGACCGTACTTCCATATTTTTAAATAAATCAGACACAACAATACTGGTGTTCAGTTCTACATGAATCTTTTGACTGTAAAGTAAAATTTCCCTGTCAGGAATCTACCAATGAACTCAAAAAGATGTATTGCCCAGTTTATGCCATGCCAGTGACTTAAAAGTTCACTTGTCATTATGTTTGCACCATGCACCATTTTGTTTGCAAACAACCATTATAATTTCAGTGTTCTTTTGTAGTTCATATGGGATATAACCATCCATCAAATTCTTAATTCCTTTTTAGCAAACTCCAGTTCCTACCTACAGAGTAAACATTTTTTTTTTAGGTCAAAGGGCATCCAACAACATAGATTATGCAGAAATTAATCGAAAATAATTGAAATGTACTTAATTTAAGAAGTACTTAGCATCCTAGTGATATTTTCAGTGAAACTAAGAACAAACAAAATTAATTGCTGGACAATCGTTAAAAACATTTTTATAAAAATAAAAATAAATCAAATCAAATCCAGGATAGTACACCTAGAACAGCTCTGCTGAATCATCCTGATTTCAAATTAGAAGATAGCTTAGTACTATTACAAGGACTTTTCCTACCTAAGTTACTACAACAATGAAAGAGAGGCCATACATACAAATACCAAAAACCCTGAGTTGAAATGCATGTGAAATAGAAAAAAACAAAACAAAAATAAAACAAAACAAAAGAGAGGGAAGCTTGTGGCTTAAAATTTTTCTTCCACATAATGAGGAAAAGAAAGAAAGAGAAAAAAAAAGAAGTAAAAACAACAAAACATGTTAACTTTAAGCACAAGAATTTTGATGAACACACACTACTTAATACATGTACATACATCAACACACACATAGTTTAATAGATAAGGATGAGCTTAGAACACAATCGTAAAAATCACAAATTACGGAAGGTAACTTTAAAGACCCCAACAAATTCAAGAAATTTTTAACACTTTCATACTACATTATGAATAGCTTTGAGTGCTCAGAGCCAATCTAAATGAAATCAAAGCCTAAAGCTGAGAAAACAGAGAATTCTAAATCCTTTATCCGACCAGCAAGCATGTAAAATGCGAGACATGATTGACCAAATCGGGAAAATCCATAACGTACTTCCATTGCCATCCGTGCTCCTAATTGTTGATGCTATAAAAGCTGGCAATCATTTGTCAACAGGCATAGCTACTTTCTGCTTAATCTGAAATTTCAATCATCACAAGTACAAAAACTGTATACTTGTTTCTGAAAATATCATTCATAGCATTGCGATTCTGAAGAACAGGGAACTTAACTTTACAGATTCATGCACATAAATATTCATGTATTTTGCTCTATTTAATGGAAGTGGTTTATGAGGATCATTAATTGAAAAATATTTGTTTGGGAAAATAACGCTTCCATGAGCACTGATGAATTCAAATGACAGGAAAAAGGTTCTTAATAATATACTGAAAATTTTAAGTTTCTGAATAGCTTCCTAAGGGAGAAAAATACTAAAGGTCTTGGGTTTGTTACGGATTGGTCACTCTGCTGACTTGACTTTTAACCTCTGTGCTAATCTGCCAATCCCTGTGAAACAACAATGCCTGCTCCACAAGCAAGTAAGTATGGAAGGACGGGGTCAAAAGGAGGGTGGCTGAGTGTTATCTAGAGTGGATGTACGGTGTTACTTTTAATTCATTGGCGGTGGCTTTAAGCAAAAATTAAGAGGGCATGTTAAGTGTATAATTTACTGTGTACACAATGACTAATATGTAAATTACGGTCATTAAAAAAAAACAACAAACCATTAATATGATGCATACGACTAAAATGTAACTAGGTCAACAATGTAACACATGTATACAGAGAATACATATGAAACAAATAAAATGTTCCTCTCTGTCAATAATGAAACAATGAATTAAACGCATAGGACCGTAATAATCAATAACGAAATAAAAGTCTTAATGAGATGCAAAAGCAGCAAAAACTCAACATTCAGTCATGTAAAATGTGGCACAAGCAGAACGGTCAAACCAAAACAAATTACAAGACCCCTTTAAGCTGAAACGCCCCATCCAAAAAGAACTAAACATTTAACACAAATAGGTGGACAGAATTCCACTATAGCCAAACCCAGAAGACCAAGATGAAATACAATACATCCTGTCCCAGCTGAAAAAATGATCGTACATTCGCCAGGCTGTGACCGAAATATGCTCATTACGTTTCCCCCCGCTTTGGTCGGACAAAGGATATGGATAAAATAATTGTGCTGGCGTTAAGCAGACATTGACATTCTACTACTGGTGGAACTGAAAGGGTAGCCTACACAGCATACCTAGCCACTTCTTTATGGTGCTTGGAAGCAACTGTATATGCACATTCAAACCATTTAGTACAAACAGCCATTGTTGAGTTTGATGAAGAATACCATATTATATTAAAGAACAGTGATCTTTCTTCATTCCTAGCAATAAAAAGATAAAGCATTCACAAATTAATAAAGAGAATAAGAACTGATGGTAAGAGTTTTCTCCAGGTCATAAGCCATTCAGATAGATTCTCTATATATTGTTTTCAATTGCTCTCAAGGATAAGTATGTGTATATTCAATTACATTTTTGAGCAAAGTTGAAATTAAATCAAAGATGAAAAGAACATGGAGAGATTGGCACAAAACTATCCGAATGGAGAAAAAGCCAGTGGTCATCCCATGCTTTACTTTGGGTTCCCCAAACTGCAGTGTCAATGTCAGCTGACCAAAAATGATTCAATAGCCGAATCAACTAAGAAAATATGAAATGCAAGCCAGTGCTAGATGAATATAAACACAATCCCCTCTTTCCTTGCTCCTCTCATAGAAAAACAACATACCGACCTACTCTCCATTGACATACAAAAATATACAATTTTAAGAATTGGTAAAGCAATGTCAACATATTCCAATCAATGAGCTGCACTTCATACTGAATACACAGTAGGAGAAAATAAAAATACCAATGTTCATTTGAGAGACAGAAAAGCCATTGATATAATGACATTCTAAATCAGATTTCACACACACACACAAACACACACATATACCAAAATAACCAACTAAAACATCAATGACATGACACTTTCCTTTTAGCATATCATGACACACATTAGAAAAATATGAAAGACAAGGAGAGCATTTGTGGTTCTGACAGACAAAGATAAAGGCAGAAAAGAAGATAAAATAACTTTCAAAGCAAAAATCAGATCTTTCCCCTTCCAATTTCATGTTCATCTTATGATAAATCCTCTACGACAATGTGATGAGGGATAGAGTACAGATTCCAATGAGGTCTCGCTGTATCAAATCCAATAAAGCAATAGCAAATCACTTGATAGACAGCATGTGAAACCATCTGTCGAAAAAGTCTTTATGACTGCCCCTCTTTGATTAAACCATTTGCAGCAACTGAGTATACGTTTCATCCAAAATATTGAATTGTCACAAAAGACTGAACAATGCAAAATGTATATTATTAAATGTAGTTTCTACCTGGAATATACTTTATGAGAGGGATGGGTAACTAAACTATATTTTGCAGGACTGAAGCACCTCTCGGTTTATAAATGAAAAACCAAAGCGTTTTCAGACTGAGAATAAAGGCAAAATAGACAGCAGTAATATAAAGGAACGATGACAAATCTAGTTTTAAGATAGGAATGAGGGGAAAAAAAGTGGCTCTTCTAATAATGAAAATACATGTTAATCGATTTTGCCATTTTTGATTTTTGGTTGTCTTAAATTGAAAATGAACAATACCAAACAAAATCATAATACAATTTAATTAAGACACATAATATATGAGCGAAATCCAAGAAATTCAACTTTCAAGCAATTATGTGAATTTTTATTTATATTTTTCTTAATTTGTGACTGGCACCAAATACCAACAAAATTGAAAGAGAGAGATAAAAAGTTAAAGACAAAGAAGATTCACAACAGTTTGACTTTCATTAGTGGTCGCACATTCATACTTGAGAGGAGATTCCCCTGAAAAAACAAAACAAAAAACAACCAAACAAACCAAAAACAATCACACAACAAAACACTGAGATCCACAAAAATGACAATGTGTATGACAAAAATGAAAAGGTTTTTTATAGTGTTGTCATTTGAGCTTCAACTTGATGGAATTTTTCAAAGGCGGCAAAAAACCTGTAGCAGTCATTGGCTGTGGGCTTGTTAAATCTGTGAGTTCATCAACATGCTGTGGGGAAAAAAAAAAGTAAAAAAATAAAAATAAAAAAAAAGTAAGACATTTCAATGGAATTTTTTTTTTCTCTCACAAAAAGGTTGCTGAACATGAAGAAACAAAAGTACCAATAGAGAAAATAACAAGTTAGGTTGTTATATTTTGACTGAATGTCCACAAAATCAAGATTTTTACAATTTTTTAAAATCACAAACATGATGAGAAGAAACACAGTCATGGGGAATGCATGAAGCAGGTAATGAACATGTGACAATTTCACTCAGTGACCAGTAATCCAGAACTGAACCTTACATCATTGTACCAGCCTTGTGGTTTTAATTGCTGCCTCCACTGTCGTTGACCCCTAGCATATATTCATTAGTTTCTTGTTTCACTCTTGCAAAGCTCCTTACCAAAAGTCAACAAGAAAAAATCCATCTGTGTGTTCTCTTTACTTTTATATTCTCTAGAAGATAGGCTGAAGTTTCCAATGAGCTGAATAACTGATGAAAATCCATTTCAATCATCAGTCCTCATATTATCCCCTAGGCCTGGATCTAAATCTGCCTCAAATGCCTCCTTGTTCCTACATTTTGACTGCAACTCCCAATTATTCTTCTGTTCTTAAATGTCCTAATTCAATTTGACGGGGAGTAGGTAAAACTTGTTCGAACTTTGAGTTTATTCTATCAATACTGTCATTCCAACTCTGCATAAGTTCACTTTTGACTTACACTGTTGTCCCCGTTGTCAAAACAGTGAACATCTAAACAGGTGTCTTGAAAGTAGAGTCTGAGTGACTTTTTTCTTCTTAGTTCAGTATACCTTTTTCTCCCCATTAGGAATGTAGACCATTAAAAAATTAGTAGAAAGTCAATCAAAAATTGTTTACAAGCAGTTTTAAGCCTGGAACAGACTAATAACTACTCAAACATAAGACAGTGGCAGTAGTTCATCAACAGTTGTATTCAGAGTCGACAAAAAATTCAGATTGTATGACTGCATCCCATTTGGTAGTTGTCAGAGTTAAACTGGTACACCTTTAGTCTGAATGAAATAGACTGCAACTAATCAGAATCATTTGTATTGTCCTTCGTAGAACTAGCACAATTGACAAAGGGGTGTGTTGCACATGAATGATGTGTTCCTCGTTTCAAAAATGAGATTACAGTTAATATTGTATATAAATCAGGGAGAAATGGAGTAAAAACAGATTTCATCAACAAATCAGGATATTCAAATTTGGTTGTGCCACTAGGTATCCATCCAAGCACAACAATTTACTTCATTTCCCTTTACAAAGCAATATTCTCACCTTATTGGTTAATGATTTGGCGGATTCTGAGAGGGAGGGTTGTTGTGGCTGAGATGACGAGAACGATGATATCAATGTTGAAGATGATGAAGATATTGACTGTTTTTCATCAATTTGCATGGGCGAGCCAGGTACCTAAGGGAAAAAGAATGTCTTTATTAAGTAATTTTTTGTAGCAAAAATAAAATGAAGAAAACACGGAACAATCAGAAAAATAAACAACAAAACAATCTTTTCAGCCCATTTCAGCCACAAGTTCACATGACGGATCCCTTGAAAATAATAGTTCATATTTATGACGAAACTCCAAACAAATGACAAAAACAACAACACAAACCAGAAATGAAAAAATAAGTGGATGAGTGAAAGCTTTCAAAAAAGAACAAAAAAAAAAAAGAAGACCCATTTCAAATGTCAACTTAATGCAACTATTAACAACATCATTCCCATATGAAACCCCAGAAGTATTGTAACATAGTACAACACTTATCAACACCTCTTAGCATAATGCATTAAGTTTATTTGATCTCTATGTTTATCGACTATCAACATATATACAACTGTAAGCCCCATGGAGTTGTTACACTAAGGCTTTTTTGTTAATGCACAGACAACCACCAAATTTCAGTACAAACTGCTGAACTTCACAGTGGCATCACGTGCAGCCCAACTTTAGATCAGGAATGCTGTTGAATTTAGAAATAAAGCAGGATGGTTCCTTATTTGATGGATTATCATTGGAATTCCGAAATTTAATTCAGTCAACTGAATAGGTTTCTTTTCCTGAAGAAATGGCAACGGTATTGACTCCTTTTTGCCCATTCGCTAGATCTAGATGATCAGGAAGATCAAGAAGAGATTTAGAATATAGAGATCTAGACTAGAAAAAGATCTAGATCTTTAAGATTCTGGACAAATCTACATCAAAATTTAGAAAAAAGGGAATAAGATTAAGATTATTAGTTTCTTCTAAATGTAGATCTAGATCTCTATAATTGTAGATCAATATCAACTAAGTGTCAGCAGATCATGCTAATCCTATCAGGTAAATCAGCTTACTAATAATAAAGCCACATTTTCCATGCAATGAAATTATGCCAGTCCAAGATCCCTCTCTCTCTAACCCAGGAGCCCTCAGATCAAACTAGAATTTAAAACTCGGAGTTAAAACAATATCATACTGTTGCATGTATCATTGAAGGTGGAGACTTCAATCAAGTTCAACACTATAGCACTGGACCTTGTTCAGTTTGGTAACCAGAGTGATCATTTAATAAGCAATCATCCAGCCTTTTTTCTTTTTGCCAGTAAACGATCTTGGTTACTGATTGTTCTCACACTGAACCCATGTTACGACTGTCAACCTTATGTTTCAATTCAGCAAATCATCAATTTAACTGGTACAATTGTCCCTGATAAGCCCACTTGAAAATTCAGTCATTTACCAGGCAGATGTAATTGAAGATAAACTGAGCTTATAAGAGAATAAATATGAGAAGAAATTGAGATAGTTTGAAAGACAGATTCAACAGATATGAAGTCAAAGACATTGTTTTTGCAGATAACAGAGTCTTCCTGGAAGAAATTGCAAGAAACAATAAAAATGATCTGGATTTTGGCACTGATAAATCTTCAATCTCCACCAGTTGTCTTTATCATGAAGAAAAAACAGATTCAACATGAAAATCAGTCTATGTCTGTAAAAAGCACTACAATCTATTGAAAGCCAATTGAATCTTTGATTGTGAAATATATCTCATAAAAATATAAATACCATAAGCATAAAAAAACTTCATTGAAATATATGCAATAGATTTTTAATATTTTAACCTTAAAAAATTTGAGACAACTTTGTTACTGTTCTTTTCTTTTGAGCCAACCAAAATAAATGACCTACACACTACAAAAACAAGCAAAAAGAAAACACAGTCCAAAATTATATAAGCACACAAAAGCCTCTACTAGACCTGCACTTTCTCTAGCAGTGCTTCCAGCAGAGATTGCTCATACTTTTGGAAAATTTGAAGGGGATAAGGGTAGAATTGTTTCCACACACCGTCCCGTGGTGTCAGATGCTCATGTGGAATTTTTGATAAGTGCAGAAGTCTGCATAAGTGCGGAAGACTGGAAGCACTGCTCTGGACATGTAAATCACATCAAAAGAAACAATCATAACAAAAAAGGACAATTGTTTCTTTTGAGAATCAAAATACAGGATGTCCAGCAAAATTTCCTGCATGGGAAAACATTTTCCTACCAAGGTAAATGAAATAAGTCCTTACCTACCATCCAATTTATTGCCATGACAACAATATAAGCATACATAAACAACATAACAATGCAATACATAAGTATTTGATAAATAGATGTGCATGCAATCCTTTAAAACTTATTCTATAAAACATAAACACATCATGAGTAGGCCTGAAAGAGAGAGCAAGGCAGCATGATGTCCCTTGTCCCTAAATCATGCCAATGACTCTGAAGCCGAAGGCTAGCAATGCTAATTTAAAAAAAAATTATGAGCATGGTGTCTTTAAAGCTGCATCTAGTTCTGCTGGCCATCGTTATAAGTAGTAGCTGCATTAAAGTGAAGCAGTAGTGGCATATTGCGGACATGAAGCATTTTGTAATGCTAGTTTCTGTTGCTTGATGGTTAGAGAATATAGATTTACGGCTTGGTATTAACGAAAATCTCCTATTGCTAACACAAATTTCCCATGAAATTTGACTTATAGCCAGATTTCCAATCAATTTCTGATTTTGCTGGACACCCTGATATATCTGCTTGAACCATTTACCTGCTGTTCTAAATCTTTGGGTTTCTTGGGTGGGGTGTCATTGTGAAAGGGAGAGCCTGGTCTTTTGGAAGCTGCATCCTGGGAGCTGTCTTGAGAAGATGGACAACCCTGTTATCAAATCATAATGAAGAAGTTAATTAAAGAAAAAATTGAAACGAAATAAAAAAAAAGACCCCACAAAAACCCTGTTTCAATGAGTAAAGGTGGCTAGACACTCATCTATCCTGCCACCAATTTTGGGTTGTGTTTGTATGCTGTTGAGAGTTTAATTTGACAAACTTTTAACTGACCAAAAAAAAGTAAAACTAATCTATGAATGAACCCTTAAACTGCCTTGAACAATAAAATCAAATACTACCATCAGACAAACTCTCACCCTAGGATTTTCAGATTTGTCATCAGCCTCTTCCCCATCTTTATTGATGTCCCCTCCTTCTGTGATTCCTGAGTTGGATGATTCAGATGCATTCCACTGCATACTTTCAGAGTCTGAATGAGGACCGTTTGAAGACAATGCTGCCATGGACTCCTGTGAGGTGTCATCATCTTCTGCTATGATGACAGCTTTCCCAAGGTCAGCTTCAGAGTCAGGTTTTGAATTCAGTGATGATGATGAGCTTGCCTTATCAGAATTGCTTAACCTCCGTGAGCTGCCAGATGAATGTTTTGAGCTATCCTGTTCAGATGGGAGACGAAATGATAGTGAATTGCTGAAACAATAGCAACAATTTTGAACAGAAACAGAAACAAGCACACGAAATAAAATTTACCAATGCAATCAATGGGTAAAAACAGTGAACACAATAAATTTGGTAATTGAAATAAGAATTCAGTGAATGAGAGCCAGTGTTATAAAATTATGCTCTGACTTTATTGTTTAGGTTTTATCACTAAACTGAACAGTAAAATAGCTAGGTGTCCTTTTGTAATTGTTCACATTTTAGTCATACTGTTAGGTGTACTTACTCGTGTTTCAATTTATTTACAGCTAATTAGATGTTTGTGTTTGCTGTATGTGTTTGTAGTATTCACCTAGGCCCTCTAAGTATATATTTGTACATAATGCCTTCATTATTGGGTTTTTCTTTTTTTGTATTTTGTGTATGTTTACTGATGCGTTTTTGTGATAATCTCATTCCAGTAGTCACAAAGATTTATTTAAACAATACTTAGATAATGATATGACGACAAATAATCGTAATTTTGAGAGCGAGAGCGAGAGTGTGAGAGAGAGAGAGAGAGAATGAGTGAGTGGGAGGGAGGGAGGGAGAGAGGGAGGGAGGGAGGGAGAGAGAGAGAGAGAGAGAGAGAGAGAGAGAGAGAG
>JBCJKE010311891.1:5529-16164 GCA_039654525.1 Melibe bucephala | reverse complement strand
TAAAAAGTAAAACGACAATATAAAAAGTAAAACGACAATATAAAAAGTAAAACGACAATAAAATAAAAATAATATTTGTTACAATTCGACAATCTAATATAATTAATAAACTTAAATGGAACAAGATACTATCTTTGTTTACGTTTTCTATTTTAGTTTATGAATTGCCGATCTGCTAAAAGAAATCCAGTATCCCTTGTTTCAGGGACTCTTCCGGAAAAAAAACCACGATCGTTGTTCATAAATGTGTTTTGTTTTTGTTTTTTATCTGACAATGAATTCCATACCGGTGTTATAATCTGTGGGATTTAAGTCTTGTGCTTGTGTCGGTCGTGTCATTGTGTATGTGACGTTTATCACGTTATGTAATGTAAAAGTAATATGAGTAGTTTGGGTTGCTTGAATGGTAGGAGAAGTAACGTCTTGTTGCAGAAAAAAATATGCTTCTGATATTATATATATATATATAATGTAATATCTTTTCCTCAAGTTGGATGTAACTCAGAATTCACTTTTACTTTCTTTTTGTCTATTAAATGTATGTGAGTTTCTTTCTTTCCGTCATTCCACTGCACACCGGCAGAGTGCACTAAATGAACTTCGTGAGCATGGCGTTTTAATCAAATAAGCTGCCTCTTTGCCACTATAAACATCATCATTTTGTCTTTAAAAAAGTTTCCCTCGAGGTTTTGATACACATTTCAACGGATATCAACCGACAATGGTAATTTTGTGCAGAGAAAAGCGACATAACCCCGTGTCTGTGTTTGTCGTCTGTCGAATTTGATTCAAAGGATGAATGTCTGCATTAGTATTAAACGATTAGGGTGGCAAAGTTATATTATTAGAATCTAAATTCGTTCAGTAAAAGTTGTGTCTAAAATCGCTCCTTATTGATTATTGGCTACGACTCAAGACCACACGAATAGGAAAATTAGTTGCTGCGCCTCAAGCAGTCTTATGTCCATACTGCAGACAAACATACGCAACTATCAAAGAACATTTACTTCGGACAAGGGAGTGGTGTTGAGCCAGCTAGCGAATATACCCAGCTTTCAATTTAACCCTTTCAGTGCAAATCGACGATAAATCGTCATGAGCACGATTTTTATATTCTGACTGCTATAAGCTCTGATGTCTCATATCGGTATGAGCATGATTTAACTCTTTGACTAAAATTTGCCCATCTCGTGCTCATCCCGATATATGGGCAAATTGTAGTCAAAGAGTTAAATCGTGCTCTTTCCTGTGTTTCGGCTTCTGGCAGCGAAAGGGTTATTTTTTCTGATTAAAAAGCGACTAGTATGAAATCACCGCAAGGGGCGTGCTGTGAGTGAAAATCCGGGTCGACACCCGGGTACCGTGGGGCAGGTCCGGTGGGGTATCCTGGAAGCGGCAAATGTCAAATCCCGGCAGGCAGTGTCAGTCAGACATGCCCTGGTCGAACGGGGTCTACAACACTGGCAGTGTTGCCGGAAGCTCAAAGCAAGGAGGATGGACCAAAAAAAAAAGCAAGCCAATCTCAATTGGATGAACTTGTCTTTCGCCAACTCTTCCCCCTTCTCGATTTTTATGTAAAATGTGTTGGGTTCTTCATATTTTTTAAAATTTAGATCCGCTTCGCCAGTAACCCCCCTTCCCCCCCCCCCCCACCCTTTTTCACCTTCACACCCTCATCCCCCGAATCGCATTATTATACTTATCCACCTCATCTCCCTTCTTCCCCCCCCCTCCCCCACCCCTTTTCCACCAAATCCTTCTTGTCTTCTTTTCACTCCTTTCTCCCCTCTTCTTTCTGTTTCCGTCCTGCTACTGCTACCCCCTTTCTCTCCTACTTCCTCTCAGTATTACCAACCGCCCCGATTTCGTCGGTACAGTGCAGATTCTGCATTTAGAGATTTAAAATGAAAGAAGGCAACAAAATGAAAAAAAAAAAAAAAAAAAAAAAAAAAAAAATGATGTCCGCGATATTGCGTTCGTGCAATTCCGTACGACAATAAATTGTGTTTGTGATTATGATGGTTTCTAGAGAGTGATCTTTTAGACGTGCGTAGACTCTAGATCTAGATTCAAAGTTTATTGTGTAGCACATTTCAATTGGATGCATTGGTGATTAGATCACACAGGAGACCCAAGTGATAGCAGTATATTAGAACATACTAGATCTAGGTCTAGTACATGTACTAGTTCTAGCAATGATTTGGAGAACCCTCGTGGTGACGATTCCTAATACTTGTCTGATCAGTCTCTTGTGCCGCCGCCAAACCAAAACAAACAAAAAAACAAAACAAACAAAAAACAAACAAACACACGAAAAAAATACCCCCCCCCCCCCGAAAAAAAAAGAAAGAAAGAAAAAATCCAACAAAAAAAAATAAAAAAACAGGAAGAAAGCCAAAACACAACAAACAAAAAACAACAAATAAAATGCAAAGAAACTTTTGATATTTTGATTTTGAGTTTGTCAATGTGCAAAGTGCTAGTGTACCCTCCTTGTGTAATCTGACATTAAAGGGAGTGGATCGAGTGGCTAGTCTGGTGCTGCATGGGACATGAGGTGGTAAGTGTGGAAACATAAGATTAAAAACATGGGGAACAAGAATTATAGTTTAAAAGCTTTAAGGAAACAATTTCCAGAGAGTATCTTGCCTGTCATGGTTCATTTGATACGAGAGGTAAGTCTTATGCTAAAATAATGTAAAAAATTTTTGAAAAAAGAATTGAGTCAATTGATGTCCATTTTTTGCTTTTTTATATATGGAAAGTTAGGGGTATCCTTTTTTGTTCTATACTTATGTCTTGGTTCAAATAAATACTGGAATTTGTCTCTTTTGATTTTTGAATGTTTGTTTTGCTATTATCATGTCAAACCATTTATTCCAATGCTTTGGTGGTGAGTTTTCAAATTTTGAACAGAGTTACCTATTCAAACCTAATAAATTCATATGATGTTGATCTATGATTCAATCCATTTCAGGGTACTCAAGGATGACCCTTTTGTACCTGTAGGAAATTGATATGCTCTCTCTTTCCCCATCTCCCCCCCCCCCCCCTCTCCCATTCTCTCTCTTTCTCCCCTCCTTTCCTCCCTTCCTCACCTTCTTTGAACTTCTTAAATTTTATTGATATGTTTTGAAAAGCATATGTAGCATTATCACAAGGGATTTGTTGCATCTCTTTCATTGGAACACTGATGCATATTTTGATTCATTGAAGGGAAACTTTGAAGTGTAATATTTTATCAATGAGAAATTTGGCAGCATGATCTTGTCTGTAACTGATTTTCAGTGTAGATTTGTATTTAAAAAAAACAAAACAAAACAATATTCTGCCAAGTTTATTGAGTGTGACTGCCAATTGATCGATGTTTTATTAAAGTATCATGCAACATGTTTCTTTTATCACTGCATTGCCCTCTTAAATGGTCTTTTAAAAATTTCCATACCTTTTTAGTAATCTGTGGTTTATGTGGCCCCTTTTCATCTTTATCACTATCAGACATCTGACACTTCACTCCTTAGTTCAATTCATTTTCTTTCCCCTTCTCTTGTCTTTCTGAGATTTGAGGTATTTGATGATTTGGTATACCATGTTTAAATTGATTGGGCTTTTTGTAAGACTCCTTACAGTTTTATGTCAGAATGTTTAAAGGAAAGTCTTGGTACTGGTACAATTTTTTTGTTCTGTTTTTGTTTGTGTTTGTTTTTTTTTTGTTTTTTTTTATTCTTTTGTTCTTGAGAATCATGCATTTTGTTTTGGCATCCTCTGGAATTGGTAACTTTTCCTCCCACTGTTTTACATACTTGAAATGTTTTTACTTTTCATATTTCTTTATAACTCATATCGACCAATCACCATGTCTGCTTATGTAATAATTTTGTAAATATTGTCTTCGATATGGTCTTAAGGAAAAATTTGGCAGTGAGGTGCTTTTTCTGAAATATCCAGCACAACTTTTAAATTAGGCTTCCAATCAGTCCTACATATCAGTGGACATCTCTATCAACAATTTGTTTTTTAGTATTCTGTTTCCATGATACCGTCCCAAAAAAAATTTAAGGTAGAAAATATTTTTGAAAAGAACCACCCCTCCCCAAAAGAAGCGAAAAATCATAACTGAAATAGCCCAATGTTATAATATGTGCAAGAGAAAAATTGAATCAAGATAAGAGAATTAAAGTTTGTGGCAAAAAGAGAAAAAGAATGAAAATCACAATTTCACCTCCCATCAAAAAACACAGAATTTTTTATGCACAATCAGCACTATAACTTTGACCTCACTCATGCCTTCGCTCATTTTTCAAGTCATCCCTTGCTTACAAACAGATCATTTAATTGGTACAAAATGTAATATGTCAAGACAGCATGACCACAAAAAATGCATGGCATGACATCACTATGGAAGCAAAGCACAAATACAGTAGTCCTGATTATCGTAAAGCACATGGGAAGCAAGCCTTTTGAGAAGCAAATGAGACATTGATTAATTGACATGAAGAGTCATGCTCCAATGACTGCCTTTATGAATTCCCATAGCAGCTATTTTACTTATAGTCCTCATTGTCTATAAATGGAGACGGGCTTCTTGTGATTCTCATGAGTATGAATCTACATGAAATGGACATTGCTAGCAGTGGTACCTTAGCATCAAGGGAGAGAGGAGGCATGAAGCTTTTAAATGGGGCACAACAACTCCAGTTTACTGAACTGGTGTTAAGGTTAGACGACATGGAAGGTAGTATGCTTATTTTGGTATTGGTTTTAATCAAAATGGAAGTAGTGCTTTCAAAGATTGAATTTATATGAAATTCATTGGATTTGAACTTGAAAATGTCAGAAAGATTAAGTAAGATCATAAGTTCAATTTAACAAAAGTATTAATATCTCAGTTTCAATGTTATGACTCCAAAATGGTCCTTTTGAGGTGTCACATCTCCCCTTCAAGCCCCAAAAATTGTTTCTTGTCTCTTCAGTGGAAAAAAACATTTCGAATTGATTTTAATATGATTTGTTGTATTGGATCTTTCCTACATTCATGTATGAATTTTGTTCAGTCATATTGTTTGTCAGATGAGATTACTTTATGTTACAGTAGATCAATTACTTTGCAGTCTGATAGATTTTCATAAATAATACAGTCTTTTTTCCTCTTTGCTTTCATGTTCACACAGGCTTTTTCCTAAATAATTTCAAATAATTTTTGTCATAAAAGATGATTCGCTTTAAAATTCTCTGATTATCATGCCAAAATGACATTAATTGTTATATTTTTTGTTATGATTTTCATATCCATAAAAGAGTATTTCATCTTCATTTACATTATATATAAAGGAAAATGTGATGGAAGGAGTTGAAAGGCCACAGGATACAGTTTTGGTTTTGCTAAGGCTAAGGGGAGAAAATTGTGAAGGAAAATTTTCATTTATCAAATTCTCCTCTTTATCACAAAATAGCTACAGACTCCTCCGGGTTATGGCTTCCCGTCTTGCTGAAGGCAGTGGACCATATTGATTTGTTTCATTGCCTTTACACTTTTTGCTTTGCCTGTGTTTATGGCATTTACACCCACCCAATGATGCTTGCAGTCGAAACAAGAAGACATGGATTTTCTTTGAACAGATTGCTGCTTTACCTAAGTACCAATGAATGTTTGCTTAGTTCTGCAATATACATCAATGATGTTTTTACATTTTTTTTCATTTGCATGCGCAGGACAATGATGACTTTTCAATACTTAAAATGTTGGCTTTCTTACCAAAGTGAGAATTTGAAAATATTGTCTAGTTTTGATTTTCAGTATAAATTGTCCTGTACCTATCACTTTGTTACTATGTAATGATGTAAAAAGATTGAACTTTTTCCAGTTTCATTAGAAATGGATGTTAGTGACATCATGGATAGGAATGTAAAATACTTGATTTTAATATTTCAGTACAGTGTATTAATACTCTTTTTCATTGATTCTCCCTGATGACCAAGAATGATCAGAATTTCCCATTTAGTCTTAGCAAATTTAGGACATGTGAATATGATATTATATTTGTTGTCTTCACTTTATTTAACCATATTGTTTCTCATTGAAATTTCTTGTTCAATTTTAATGACACTTAAGACTTTATTTTAAACAAAGATACATGTCAGGATTGTTTGGTTTTGTTGTGGGATTGGGTTGTTTTATTTTTACTGAACCGCCTCATTTTTGTATTAAATAATTTTTGTTGTTGTAGTGATGTCAGTTGTTGAAAAACGTTTGTTGACACCCTTGATGATGAGACATGGAAATAAAGGAATGTTGTATTGGTTTTCATTTTTTTCTTTTTTTTTTGTTGAAAAAAATATTGGACAACAATGTCCATATGAGATCTAGTTTTTGGCTTTTCAGCATTACTTTGATATCTATGTTGTGTTGGATAGCTATAGTCATATTCAAATATTTCTAAATGCTTTTTTCTCTCTAATTTTCTCATTGTGGTGGCTTTTCACATTTTTTTTGTTTGTGTCAGATATTCTGTGCTCCCAGACCCCTTATTGTTTGTTACTGTGCATAAATTCAATAAACAAAAACATGTTTTTCTTTATCAACAATTACTGTACTCTTTTTCTCAAACCCTTTTGTTACATTTCTTTTGATGTTATGTACTTGTCAAACCAATGTCCCTAATTTAAGAGAAACATGTTATTTATCTTTCATAAATATGGTAGAAAAGGCCATCACTTAGTCTGCAGTAAAATGTCTTCCCCCCTTCACCAAATCCACTAAATACATGAAGAAAGTGCAATACTAGTTTAGATATAATATTTTTTGTTTTCCTTTATTGATTTATCTGCAACATGGTGCTGTTTGTTTTCTTATTTACCATTTATGAATTATGTTTGAAATTTTTCAATACTGGGGAGTTCGGGGATAATTACATCTATTTTTTTTTTTTTTCTTTTCTGTTTTTTTTTTTTTTTTTAATTCTTAATCATTTAAAGTTTCTACATTAATGTTATATAAGGTAATAAATCATATATATATAGGATTAATTTATCTTTTTATATAGGAAGTAAAACTGGCTTAAATAAGTTATTTTTGTATTTTTTCCTCATCTGCTGGTAACCGCTGGGTGCTAGTGTCGTTTAAGGGAAGAAAATGTCTGAATATTCTTTCAAAAGTCAAATCAGAAATTTACAAAAATATAATGAGAAGTGGTAGAGTTTTATTCATAATTATTTTATTTCTTAACTTGCTCATGCTGATGAAAATCCATTTAGAAAGAAAACAAAATGAAGCCTTGAAATATAATGAGACACAAGCATTCTTTGTATGGTGATTTAAGATAAAACAACTCATTAGTTATTGACAGTACAATATGGTTTGTGTGATATAAAGAAGCAGGTCTATACATTTTTTTTATTAGTAGTAAACCTGCAAATAGCATGACAAGCCAACTGGTTAATGAATATCATTAATATTTAGACATGCCAACCCCCTCAAAATAAAATGTTATCATACCATATATCTATTATCTGTATTTGATGTGTTTAGTACTAATACATCATCACAGTGATTCTGATATGCCTTTGTATCAAATTTTGTAACGACAGTCAGTGGCATTGAACTGAATATTTGAATATTCTCAATGCTTATCCCCTCTCCCCAATAAAGTAGTTGTAATTGTTTGCAAATGATGAGAGATTGTTTAATTTCCAATTCCCTTTGCAATTAGTCTATCAAAGAACTTAATTTCCAATTCCCTTTGCAATTAGTCTATCAAAGAACCGTCTCGTCAGGTCATGTTATTGTTAAGTTTCCAATTCCCTAATTCCCTTTACAATGAATTAGTCTATTGTAGAGCTGTTTTGTCAGGTCATGTTATATAAGACAAAGAAAATTTTATTATTGTTCCTTAAAGTCAGTTTGTCATTTCAATCTTTCAGTCACTATATTTCATAATTAAATTGATTTGAAAGGGGGATGGCATGTCTTTACGTGAAGCTCTTAATAAGGAGGCGATAAAACAGTTCCTACTTAGATACAGAAGTGTTTGAAAAGACTTACTTGTTTATTGTATCAGATTTGAGGATGTATTTTATTATTTAGTCTAATGAATTAGAGAGAAGCGCAATTTATAGATATTTATATACATACAGTTCCCCCATCCCCCCATTCTTTTTTTTTCCTTTTTTAAGAAGTTTTTGGCAGTTTCACTAGGCAAGGCTAAGGTTTTTTTTATGTTGAGTATGTTTTTGTTTGTTTTTCTTTTTAGTTATTTTGCATGACCTCATATTATTTTCAGACGATCAATTTGACCTTTGTTTATTGCAATAGAGAAAAAAAGTCTCAGAGAAATAAAGCAGTTCTGTTTTCATTGGTAAATGAAGGGAGGTTAGAAAAGGCCTATATTCAAATTAAAGATTGATAGAAAACACACATGTGTTGTAGTGAAGATAGCGAGGTTATCCCCCTCAGTTATGTCAAGGGGAACAGCAGCTAACGGGAATATGAGAGACAGTACATATCTTTCATATTTTTATCTCTGTCACTGTCACAGGAGAAACAAAAATTCTAGAAAGATACCAAGATCCTAAAAAAAAACCTTCAAGTAGAAACGTCATACTGGATTAAAATGAATTCAAATTAAATTGTCCTAGATTTATACTAGTTGAAATGGAGCTGTCTTCATATCAGTTCATCTAAATGATTTTAGCATATGTTCCAAGTGCCAAGTTTTACCTGTGATTGTCTTGAAAATGTGTCACTCAATATGCACTGTTTTTGTGTTACTTTTCAGTTTTCTTTTAAGAATTGTTTTTGGTTGTGTTGTCTGCTTGCTTATAGTGTCTAAGGGAGGATTTCTGTGTTGAATTTGTCAAGGTTTAGGATTTTGATAATATTTAAGTACATGAGACTACTCATAATTGTGCATATATGTGCATGTGATGTTAACACCGCTGAGTTGCCACATCCAACCTTATTTTTCAATGGAAGGAAAGAGAGCCCAAGTTAAAAGTACCCGAATGCTCTTCAATGCAATCTTGCCTCCAAAATTGATATCCACAAATCTTATGTGGAAGTCAAATTGTTTCAGTCTGTTTTTATGTTAAATTGTTTAACGATTCCCAAGAGAATCTCCAGAGAAGATAAAAGACAAATCAAAACAACAACAACAAAACTTGATCTATAAAGTAGTTTTGTTATATATAAATACATCTTTTTAAAAATTCAACTTTTATGCATGATACTGAAATCAATTTTGAGAAGTAAATAATGGAATATAATGCTCTATAAGTATAATGCCTTTCAGGGGCTGATGAAGGATAAAGGAATATTGAATTAAATACATAATTGCCTATTACTTGTGTAAATTGCAACCACATTTGGCAGTTTTGCCTCTTTTAACAATAAGTCTCCATGATTCTGAATAATAAGAAAGATGTTAACCTGACACTTTCCCCACCCCCTCATTGTGGGAGTCAAAAAGTCATCAGTTTGTATGACCAGTGTGCAGTAAATAATTTTAAATGGGTGAGAGCAATCTTGTGATGTTTGTATCAGTTGTCAAGTAGTGCACCCAATTTGATAATCGTGTTTCCACTATCTGTCTCTTGTGTCAGTCATTGAAATGAAGTTATTTCAGTCCAATTACATATAACTGTTACGGTCCACAAATCTTTAAAGTGATTTTTAATGTAAAATAAGAAAAGAAATCTACCTCCGTCCCTCACCACTCCTTTCTCCCCCAAAACTAGAAAAAGTAACTAAAACATTCTCACACGCACACAAAACAAAGAAACCCCCAAAACTAACAAAAAACAAAAACAAAAAAAGGAGTTTGATGTAAGTTTGAATGTTTAAACTGTCAGCCTCTGTAATCTGAACTGCTGCAGTTCTTTCTAATGATGTTTTTTCCTACCACAAAATGATAGGTGACATAATTCCATCTAATATTCTACTAAACTCTCACCATCACTGCCTTCATCCCCAGAACAGCAAAAATGATAGTAAAACTGAAAACTCAGTGAAGGACTTTTCGTAAATTGAACAATGCAAAAACAATACATGTTTACATCACAAAAAAGAAAACAAAAACAAAAGAAACCCAATATAAACTAAAAGGGTTTAACATGGCTTAATGGTTCACTGGTTGTAGATACAGGATTGCAAAAACATGTGTCATGTTGAAAAAATGTTAATATCTCATTCCCAGTCCCATTTCCAATGTGTGTAATTGAACGAAAAGTGACCTGTTCTGTGTTCAAGTTTGAATGGTGTTATCGGCCATCATCAACAGTACTCTTATTGAAAGAAAATTTTTTTTTGTCTGGATGGTGTTGACATGTTTGCAAAGTTGTGAATGTGTGTTTGGATCCTTACCTTCATTGGTTTGGATGGGATATTTTGTTGGTTAGTTTTTGTTTTGTTTGGTTTTTGTTCTTTTTCTTTTTTTTTTCTGTTCTTTCTTGACTGTTTTATAAGTTATATTTGTTGTTGCTGTATGTTTGTCTACTGAGTATAAACTGAACAGTCATGCTAATGTAGTTGCCGTTGCAGTTGAATCAAAAGATGTTAGAATAATGATGGTTGTTTGGGGGGGGGGGGGGGGGGGGGGGGGGGGGGGGGGGGGGGGGGGGGGGGGGGGGGGGGGGGGGGGG
>JBCJKE010310780.1:0-16178 GCA_039654525.1 Melibe bucephala | reverse complement strand
ACATGAATGTCTGTCTCGTATCTTTACCAGATTTACATGAATGTCTATCTCGTATCTTTACCACATTTACATGAATGACTATCTCGTATCTTTACCAGGTTTACGTGAATGTCTATCTCGTATCTTTACCAGATTTAAATGAATGTCTATCTCGTATCTTTACCACATTTACATGAATGACTATCTCGTATCTTTACCAAGTTTTCATGAATGTCTATCTCGTATCTTTACCACATTTACATGAATGACTATCTCGTATCTTTACCATGTTTTCATGAATGTCTATCTCGTATCTTTACCACATTTACATGAATGTCTATCTCGTATCTTTACCACATTTACATGAATGACTATCTCGTATCTTTACCAGGTTTACGTGAATGTCTATCTCGTATCTTTACCAGATTTAAATGAATGTCTATCTCGTATCTTTACCACATTTACATGAATGACTATCTCGTATCTTTACCAGGTTGACATGAATGACCATCTCGAAACTTTACCAGATTTACACTAATGGCTATCTCGTTTCTTTACCATGTTTACATGAGTTACTGTCTCGTATCTTTACAAGTTTTACATGAATGTCTATCTCGTATCTTTACAAGGTTTACATGAATGTCTATCTCGTATCTTTACAAGGTTTACATGAAAGTCTATCTCGTATCTTTACAAGGTTTACATGAATGTCTATCTCGTATCTTTACCAGGTTTACATGAATGGCTATCGCGTATCTTTTCCAGATTTACATGAATGGCTATCTCGTGGTATTCAAGCAAGACGTACCTCTGGATAATACTGATTACATCTATTATGACAGGCGCTTAACTGTTAAACGCCTGCTATTCCCACCACCAGGCCAATAAACACAGAAAAAGAAGATTTGGAAGACTGTGATTTGTTATTAAAATGCTTGAAATGAAATCAGTTTCTTTATATGATGACATAGATTTGGTGCTGTCACTAAACCGAAATGTGTATTATTACGGCTTTTTTTTTTTTAAATTGTTTTGATGCTTTATATTTTTTTTTCATATCTAACCGAGAGGTCACATCACAAGTTCGAACCTTACAGAAATGCACACAAATTGCATTGATCTTAGACTATCATCTTCGGGAGTGAAGTCAAAATTTGTAGTTAAAATATCGCCTATATCAATAGAACTCAACGATCAATTCACCATTCAGGCCAACGGATAACGTCAAACTTATGTCAACCCTTGAGTGAACACAATTACTAGTCTGAAACCAATGTTATTTTGATGCACATTTTCAATGAATGTCCACACCACTTACACATTTAAAAGCATGGAGGAGAGAGGTATAACATATACTAGTACTCCTGAAACGCAATATCATTGACTGTCCTGAACATGGTAAAGATAAGTGCTTCAAAATATTAGTAAAACCCGTCCTAGATTATGGAGTGTGTTTATGGTATCCACATTATCAAAACAAAATAGATGACAGAACAAATACAAAAATATGCTTACGGATTCATAACTAACCCTTATAACTACACAATATATGGTAGTACAAAATGACATGAAGAAATTGCAGAAGACAGCATTGAGAGTAAAAAGAGGTAGAAATAAGATAACCATCCTTCACAAGGCAATATAACCAAACAATCCTAGTAGAGTACAATGGGCTAATCACCTGCTTGTTCAAAAACCAAATGATTCGGAGAGAAACACGAAATAAAAACGGATTTACTTAAAGAAGACGACCACGAAAACGAACCCATACTATTTTTTGGATGCTGGAATGTTAGGGCAATAAATGGGAAAGAGTTAGAATTAGCTGAAGAAATGGGCAAGTTCAAAGTAGATATTTTGGCAATCTCAGAATCAAAGGAGAAAGAAAACGGTGGAACAAACCATGCTTTGATCTTCTCAGGTGTGGACTTTAAAGAGAGAGCTAGGGCAGGAGTAGGCCTACTAATCCATAAAAGGCATGAAAGCCTATAAAAAATTGGAAATTATAAGCCGAAGGCTTTTAGAGAAAAATGATGAATAAAAAGGAAGAGAAATTAAATTATTAATAGCCTACGGACCAAATGAAGATGCTAGTAAGGAAGAAAAAGATGACTTTGAAAGCAATTTGTAGATAGCTGCAGAATACCTGAAACCCAAAATAAACCCGAAACAATGATTTTAAGAGGTTTAAATGCTGGAGTGGGCAATAATGCAGAATTATCATTTGGATTAATAAGTAAAGACGGAGAGACTACAACTTCGCCGAACGGGGAGAGACTAATAGATTTTTTGTTTAAAGAATAGTATAAAAATAGACATTACCTTCTTTACACATAAATACATCCACACATACGCAAAGCTAAATGAAGTTTGAAGTGAAAAATCAATCATAGACTACATAATTGTTAGCAGTCCCTTTTTAAACAGTACCATGGATGTAAAAGTTAATAGAGGAGCTTAAATATTTAGCGACCATCAATTAGTGATTGCAAAAATATGATTACTGACAGAGAAAAGCAAATAGAAAAGAATAGAAAAAAGGGCTAATAAACTCAAAATAGAATAAATAAGAAAATCAGAAGTAAAACAGATGTACCAATCCATGATTAAAAGATATATTTGGGAAGGGCATATAGATCTAAATAATTAATGGCACAATAGATGAGAGGTGGCAACTGTAAAGAAAACATCTCCGCAACTGCGCTGTGGAAGTCTGTGGCAGGAAGCAAGTAAAGGGAGATAAGAAAAGAACAGAATGGTGGAGCGAGAATATCAAAATTAGAATCACGCCAAAGAGGAAGGAAGTGGGAAGAGTTTGGGAAAAAAATTTACGAAAGTCACAAAGGAAACAAACACCATGGGAACCATGAAGAGCATGAGAAAGACTTAGGTATGACCAATCAGACAAATTAAGAGCAACAATGGAGAAATAGTGAAGGGAGATAATGAAATTATGGAAACGTTGAGAAAGTGTTTTCAGGAACTACAGAACCTCTGCAGAACATATGAAACAAGAAGCACTCACCAATTGATAGGAAAGCAAAATAAAGTTGAAAGTAGTGACGGTATAGATTGTTCAATGGAGGAAATCCAAACAACTATCAAGGAAACTAAGACAGGAAAGTCTGCAGGAGAAGATCAGATATATCCAGAAATAGTTAAATACCAAGGAAGAGAGGCAGATAAACCACTGCGTGGATGTTTTCAACAAGCATGGAGGTTGAAGCAAGTGCCAGATGACTGGTGAAAAGGAACAATAATACTAATACACAAGAAACGGACCTACAATGGAATGCTCAAACTATATAGGGATATCAATGTTAAGTGTACCAGGAAAAGTTTATGCCAGAATGTTAGAAATTAGGCTTATGAAAAAATCGAGGACCAGGTTGAAGAGCAACACAGCGGATTCAGTCCAGGAAGAAGGGTGCAAGATCATCACATATTTACAACTAGGCAAGTTATAGAAAAAGTTCATTTATAGAGATATTGACTTGTATCTCTGTTTTGTAGGTCTAGAAAAGGCGTAGATATCATAAGAAGAAATGAACCATGGAATTAACCAGAAGAAAATAATGTAGGGAACAATGTAATAGATTCTATTAAATGTTTTTACAATAAACCAACATGGGCTGTGAGAGTAGCTCGGAAAGTGTCCGAAGATTTTGAAGTAGATTTAGGAGTTAAACAAGGTTGTATACCAAGCCCTCGTTTTATCATATTTATATGGATTCTGTTGCAAAGACATGTTCAAAAATGGGAAAAAATGAATTTAGGTTTTGTGGAAACTCAAGCCAGTGAATCTTACAATGCTTTTTTTGCTGGTGATGTATCTATATTTGGAAAATCTGAAGGTAACCTCAGTATAATATTAACATACTAAACAATGAACTAATTAAAAGAGGAATGAGAATGAATGCAAAGAAAAGAAAAACAATGCTAATAAATAAATAAACTAAAACACACAATCTTAAAGTATGAAGAGAACAACTAGAGAAAGTTAAAAGTTACAAATACCTGGGAGTAATTATTAACTCCGAGGGTAAAGTAAAAGATGAAATCAGCCATGTAATTCAAAAGGCAACGGCAATTTATCATCATCTAGGAAGGGCTTTTATAAATAAAAAAGTATTGTCAGCAAACATCAAAATGGCAGTGTACAACACAGTTTTCTGTCCTACTCTCACTTATGGCAGTGAAACTTGGACCTTAGACAGTAGGGAACACAGTGGAGTACAAGTAGCTAGAATGAAATATCTAAGTGTGGTAGGGAAAACTAAAAGAGACAGAATCAGAAATACAATAATAATAGTCCCAAGAAGATGATGTAAAAACAAAAATAATAATTAATCAGCTTAGATAATCTGGTCATTTCAACAGAATGAATGCTGTGAGAATAGCTAAACTAGTATACAGTGCCTAAACTCTAGGCAAGAGACCAAAAGGACAGTAGAAAGTGGGAGGAAGATATTACATTAAAAAGCCTCTACAGAATAGAAATGTATCCCTCACAGAAGGAAACAGAAAATGTCAGAACACGGAAGGCTGGAGAAAGATCATTTCGGAACTTAAACGCCCTACACAGAAAGGTAAAATGGTATATCGACAAAGAAGTAAAGAAAAGACAATCGTAGTATTTACACTTGAAGTAGTTCTAATGAACATGAATAATACGAGATCTGGTGCTCAAACCTTTACATTAACATCTCCTAGTGTAGATAGCCATTTACATTCATAGTTCCCTACTGCTTTCAGATTATGAAATAAAGTGCCAGTCAGTGTGCAGTAAAGATACAGAAGATTTTAGACAATTAACCAAATCTTAAATATATAACATCAACATGTATATACTAGCTCACAACTAGTTAAACTACTACTAATTATACGACGCAGTGTTTTGACAAGATTACTCAGTTGATTAAGGTTGTCAACTTATATGGAGAATAATAATTCTAGAACACTTCATACATTGAACATAATCATTTACTAAAATAGGATATACCTAATAACTTCCAAGATGGGTTTAGAAAAGAGCAGCTCTGGAACTCAACAAAAAAAAAATTCAAATGATTTCAGCAAGTGCTTAAATAGGAGGGGGAAATAGATGCAATACTCCCAGATTTCTCGAAAGCTTTCGATAACGTAGACCACCATGGGCTGTTTTAACAAGACATAAACATTATGAACTACAAGACACATTACTGGATTGAATCAAAGCATTCCTTATAGGTAGAACTCAAAAAGTCATTGTAAAAAAAAAAGAAGTGAACCACCCAAACCTCTTCTGTCAGGATTACCACAGGTCAAAATATTAGGTCGACTTTATTTTGTTATATACATTTTGACTTGACTTGACTTGACTTATGCCTCTGGGTCCCTTTGGGAACATAAGGCCGTAACTACACTCCTCCAGCGGACTCGGTTGTGTAAAGTCTTCCTCAGTTCTGGCCATGTCATTCCAACAGTTGGTCTTCCCACCTTTATTCTGCCCTGTGGGTTCCAGCTTAGAGACAGTCTGGTTACATTTTTCTGAGTATATACATTATATTGACTTAAAACTGACACATGGGACCAAAATGAAGATAGTTGCAGACAACAGCCTGTTGTAAAGAGAAAGAACGATATTAATGATTGTAAAATAATCAAAGCGGATTTTATTTCATTCATACAAAAGGAATATGGAATTCCACCCATAACAATGGAAAGTACTTAAAATATCAAATAAAAAACATAATAAATAGTAACTACATAAACAAACATGAAACATACAAAATGTGCAAAATACCATGTGTTATCATAGATAACAAGACCAAAACCGCGCAATATGTAAGAAAGCAAAATAGTCTAACAGCATTCCGTAAATGTAATATCAATGAATGCCCTCAAGATAACGGTGTATGTGTGTGTGTGTGTGTGTGTGTGTGTATGTGTGTGTGTGTGTGTGTGTGTGTGTGGTGGGGGGATACATATTATCAAAACCAAATGGATTATAATATAGAAAAAGTACAAAAAGGCAAGGAATTTCATGACAAATGACTATTACACGTCGGGTATACAAGAACAAATGTCCACAAATTGCAGTGGATACCCCTGAAGGAACAAAGAGCTAGGTAACTAAATTCAAACTAAAATATAGTCATACCAGATCTGGTGCTCAAACATTTACATTACCGTCTTCTAGTACAGATAGCCATTTGTGTTCATACATCCCTAGTGCTTTTAGATAATGGGATAAGCTGCTACACGGCGCAGTAAAGAAACAGACTATTTTAAACAGAATCTTATATACATAACATTAACATGCAAATATTATTAGTCTAATTACTTTTTGGCACGTTGACAAGAATATTAGGTTGATTGAATCTGTCATTTTATTTCTTCATTGAAGAAGAAGAAGCGGCGGTGGCGGCGGCGGAGGAGGAGGAGGAAGAGGAGGTGGAGGAGGATTGGGAGGTGAATGACGACGACGAAGAAGACGACTAGAAGGAGGAGGAAGAATCACAAAAGAAGAAGAAACCTTCGGATCTCGCAATCGGTGACCACAGTTTGATGACCTCTGGATACGTCCATATAGAGGAATAAGAGGTAGATGAGGGATGTACACGTCAATTTAGATGAGTGAGAGTATGATGACTAAAGGTAGATAAGGTACGTACAAGTCCATTTTGATGAGTGAGAATATGATAACCACGAGTAGATGGGGTATGTATACGTCCATCGTGGAGGAATATCAATATACTATTTTCTGCATTTATTTTTATGAAGTAATAATGCAAACATATTCAATATGAAAATCAATATAAAATCATTGAATGGCTATGTGTTGGAAGGAAACAGAGAGCTAATTTTCTTACTAAGCTGTTAAATATCAGATGTTTGTATTTTTGTATATACCAGATTCAATTAAATTAAATTAATTGCCAGTGTTTATTTTCTTACTGAAAGGACAAGCTGTTGCCAGTACTGCCAGGCTGTGACACACTCTAGTCTTTGCGTATGCTGTACGTACATCGACATATCGTCTTAAAATATTTACCCCAAGTTCAGGTGAGTTAAACTTTTTTTAAAGTTTGGTACCTTTGGCTAATTTGGCATGTTCCCTGACATTATATGACGATGTCAAAAGTAGAATAGGAGGTTTTACAGTCTTTTGTAATTTTCAAGTAATTTATTTAGTTTTTTGTGTTGTTTCACTCTTTATCTTTTCCTCATAATTCGTATCTAGCTGTTTTGTGCAGATTTGTGCAGATTCCGCGAGCGTAGCCTAGGGTATGTTCCTTATAAAAGATCAGCATGAAAATTAATTCTGGTGACTTTAATAAGAGCCCTCTCTTGTAAACCGATGCTCCGCATTACGTAGGTCAATTGACTTATTACAAAGTTTTTAATGATCAACGTTTTGTCAAATACTGATAGGCTTCTCCTAGACCATTTATTGAGAATATGTTCCATGGTGTCAATTCTCTTTTCCCAATTGTCTTTATTCTAACATGCTTCTATCCTTCTATTGAAATATATACCGAGTATTTTTATATTTTCCTCAAATTTTGTCCCAAATTTTCTTTGTTCATTTATTTAATCTTCTCCTATTTCTATTACTTTGGGTTTTTTAAAATTTATTGTTAATCCTAATATTTCACCGAATTTCTTGATTCTTGAAAAACTCCTCTGTTTCTGGAGATTTAATTCCTATCCTTTTGCGACTGAGACTTCTCGCCCAAGAGAGGTATTTGTCTAGAGTTGTTCCTTCCACTTTTCTCTATCAGGATTTTCTTTTTGTCTCTTCCCTCGTGCCCTCTGCTGGTGGACTTTCCTCTTTGTGGTACATTAAAGCTTTATATTGTCAAATTTGTATCTTTTTAGCAATGGTTTCTGGGGAATGTCTCTACATACAATCCTATTTCCCGTTAACCAATCGCTTAATATTCCATTGGGATGTATGGCTTCTTCCATTAGAATTTTTATCGTGTTTTAATTTCCTTCAGTTCCTGTAGTGACCATTCATTCAAGTATAACAAAGGCATTTCCAACGATTAGACGAGTTGTGCGGATTACGACATAGGCTTTCATCCCTATAATGGCTATGACTTACTATTAAAATTATTACATTTCAGTGATGACGCGAATTTTGGTGATTCTCTTCCTCCTTGGTGGGACAATAATTCATGAAACAGTACGTACATTCTTGCTTATTTTTGAATAAAACATTAATTTCATAATATCTTACACTTGTTAGACTTTGAATAATAATAATAATAATATATAATTTTTGTATAGCGCTTCATCCCGTGTGAGCACAAGCTCGAAGCGCTTTACACATGTTAAAAAATGATTACAGGCTAAAATAAAATGAGGAGAGGATAGAATTTACAATAAAAATGTATAGATCACATGCGGCATAAAACACAGTACATAAAATAGTATGGGTATACATCCAATAAAATCGTAGAAAGAATAAGAATTGCATTAATAAATCATGCTTATCTATAATTTACATTGGGTGAAAAGGAAAGTTGAATAATCGAGGAATTTCATCACATTTGGGCATTTTGATAGACTGACTAAAACGATGAGTTTCAATACTTCGAAATATTATTCGACTTTGACTAAACGAAGAATTTCCGCACATTGGATATTTTGTTAGACTTTGAGTATAACGATGAAATTCATCACACTGGACAGTTTGATGGACATTGACTATCTGATAAAATTCATCATGCAGACGATTTGTTAGAGTTTGATCAAATGATGAGCTTCATCGCATTCATCATTTTCTAGAATTGAGGGAGCTACTGATAAACAATAAAATGATTAAAGAAAAACAGAAAGACAAACTATTGCACTTGTATTTTAATATGAATGTGCACACCATTTGCCACGGGATTCACATAAAATCAGCACAAATCTAGCATTACAATCAAAACAAGCGCGAAAATGTCGTTTTAGAACGTTTTTGTTTTTCATTTATAATCACGATTATGATCATACCCAGTTAAAAAAATAAATCGGCATTTTTCAACATAAGACGCTGGGCAACATTCCGCATCTGAGAGACTAAATTTTTATTGACTTATCTCTATAACTGTTGATCGTATTCTTTAGGCTACACTCGAAGCAAGAAGGAGTCACTAATAGAAACAGACGATTTTAAGCCAAATAATCGTCCTTTTGTGTTGCACATTTAAACCAGCTTGAGATTGATAAATAAAATCCAATGAATATTCTCATCTTAAATTTGAAACGTCCTTACTCATCTCATTTCTTATCTTGTAGAGATTCAAATATTGTGGACTTAGATTTAGATATATTTTAGACCTAGATTTTGATTCCAGTTCTAAACTTAGGATTACTGTGGTACGTTACCATATTAATTCGCATCGAAAGTAAAATTGCTAAATATGACTGGAATTTCCAGCCCTTACAAAATTAGACGACATAGAAAATGGCAAATTCCCCTTCATCATTCCACAAACAGAAACATGAAAGCTGAATTAATAAACACGATTTTTGTTATATTCATGAGAAAACATTCCTCTTTAGATGAACCCCAACCCTTCAGTTGCAAGTCAATGTGCTACCGCTAAGCCAATGTGACCACACTGATGTAACTATATTTAATTTTCTAGTGTTTATACCTAAAGCATATTATAGACTCCCTCAGTGTACGAAATACTTAAAAATCTATATTAATGAACCAAAACACAATTTTGGACTGAATCAACCCATTCTACTTCCAGAATTCTACACTGTCGTACCAGACTTTGCTGATCCCCGGACGCCTCCAAGTGGGTACAGAGATAACCATTAAAGGCAAATTGTTTCCCTCAAACCAAAAAGGGTACGTGAAGGATAGTCCTAGCCTTAATTGGCAGTGGTGCCTTCCACTAAATATTTTGTAACCACATCTCTTTCTCTTTTCTACGGCTGATAACTTAACCGTCACTGAGCTGTGCTCACTTCGTTTTTGAATCGTGGTATAAATTTTCGCTGGAGTTAACAAAATGTTGTTCGTCGGCGAGATGGTTTTGGAAGCTGGTCTTTGGAATTTCCTTCCGGTGGCTGTGCCATCTTTCTGAAAGTACTTAACAAGTACACGGTATTCCAAACGAAAATGTCTTAGAGATTAACCCTTTGTGGCGTTCCAGTATTAGAAATGAATGTATCCGTTAATGAGGAGTTTCCCAAAGTGGTTTGGATGAGAAATGACAAATTTAACTTAAGGGGAGATTCAAATAAGTCATTTTGAACAACTTTGGGACCTGCGTCTTGTAACAGCAAAGAAGGAAGTAAACAACATCAATGTGTTCCATTGTAAACAACTCAAGATTGCCCTCAACATCAAATATCCAATTATGATAACGAGCAAGTGCTTCTATGACAAGCAGCGGTGGTTGCATAAGATTGAAAAAAGAAGCGTTGTAAAAGTATTTGTATCAGAAGCCATAAAATATAAAAATAGACCAAAATTACCAATGCCCACAACACTGAGACAAAACCTTACGGGATTCTCTAAAATTAGTTAGGTAAGGAAACTAATTCCGAAAGCGTACGCCGAGTTGCACAAAAAAAGCAAACAGTGCAAAAACCTGGTCTTGACATTATACAAATCACGCCCTTCCACAATCCCCCTCCCCTCCAATGCTCCCAACTGTGTCATACTACAGTGGGTACTGGAAATAGATTGTGGACGTCAAATGCAGTACTGTGCACACTTTAATAAGGTAGAAGGATAACAGCTGTACACATGAAAAGCAGTACTGTGTCACACTTCAGAGGGAAGAAGGAAACAATTGTAGACATCAAAGGCAGTACTGTGTCACACTACAAAGGGGAGAAGGATAACAGCTGTAGACTTGAAAGGCAGTAATGTGTCACACTTCAAAGGGAAGAAGGATAACAGGTGTAGACGTCAAAGACAGTACTGTGTCACACTTCAAAAGGAGGAAGGAAAACAGATGTACTGTATCAAACTACAACGCGTACTTTGAAAACAGTTGTAGACATCAAAGGTTGTATTTTGTCACACTTCAAAGGGAAGAAGGAGAACAGTGAAGTTGCAGACATCAAAATTAGTATTGTGTCACACTACAAAGAGGAGAAGGAAAACATTTTGTAAGTGTTTCTAATGATCACTGATTCTTGATTAGGTTCTGAATTGGTTTTGGGGTACATTAACTAAAAAAATGTATGTTTTCAGGGCTTATGCTATTTTTCCTTGGTGACTCTACTTACTCTAATTGTAAGTTCTGGCCACTCTTTTCTGTCCAGTGCCAGTAAGTGATCTTATCATAGAAGGTTGTTTGAATGAATTTGTGGATGGTCGATGGGTGCGAGATCTCGATTGAACCGAACCCATTTGGGAGGGTTGTTTTCGATTTCCTCTGAATCTATTGGCACATTGGAGGAAATTTACGGGCATTTGTTGTATAACGATTTAATTGTTATTTTGATCAGGGAATCGCATATTTATAAATTCGTTTCGATGAAAAGCAAAAGAGCCTTAAACAGCAATTACAATTTATCCTAAGGATCAGACAGATGGATAAGCTTTGAACTTATGCCTAATTCACAGGGTGAGGCATTTGGATAAAAAAATAAAAACCGTTATCCATATGATCAATAAGCGGATCATTGAGATGGATCAAACCTTAGATAACTTAAAACATAACAAATTGATGGTAAAGATGGAAGCATTATTAAAAAAAATCACTATTTTTTATTCATCTATATCTCAAATTTATAATGTATCTCTAAAACTTAAAGTGGAGGGTATATGTTCATATATTTACAGTCTGTGCATGTCGTAATGATTGAACGGATTTCTGTGGCCTAAAAGAGGTTGAGGTTAATTGCGTACTGCTCTTCTAATACAGATCAATCTTCTACCTCTGCAAGGGAAGGACCTTCGTTCTTTGCGATCTCTGTGTAGCTATGTTTGATCATACCATGGTAATGTATAGGCTCATAAATGGATCTGCCTCAGATAAAAAGCAGTACGATTTCTCAGTGCCCAAAGGCATGAAACTATCTATTCGAATTATGGTCACTCAATTCACATATCAGGTGAGGGAACACTTTGTAACATCCTCGTATATCGAACCTGGTCAAATGACATTGTTTATCATCTTACCTTATTTACAGTTTCAAATCTAGAGTAATTGCTTATTATTTTAACCGCGTATCCAGTATAAAAGCTAAAGTCATTGTTTATAATTTTACTGCACAATCGGAATCTATGCAAACGTCATTGTACATAATTTTACCTCATATACCGTATCTATTAAAAAGTCATTGTTTATCATCTTACCTCATATCACGTACCTAGTCTATAGTCATTGTTTATCATCTTACCCCATATCGCGTATATGTTCAATAGTTATCGTTTGTTATCTTACCTGGTACCTGGCACCTAGGCTATAGCCATTTCATTGTTGATCATCCAACCTCATATCCGGTATGTTGTCTAAAATAAAAGTAATAGTTTACCATCTTACCTCGTATCTCGCACCTAGTCTATAGTCATTGTTTATCATCTTACCCAATATCCATATCGTCCATATTCATTTAAGTTTTGTACAGATTTGAAAGTATCAAGTCTATACATAGTCATTGTTTATCATGTGCCCCACATGGATTAAAAATATCACTGGCCTACATAAAAAGCAAACATCGATTCAGGTGAAAATCTGGAAGGAAAACAATTATGCCGATGATCTAAACGAGTTCTTTACAAGATTTGATAGGTTTGTCTTCCCTTGTCATTGTTCATGATCGTACCTCGTATCTCTCTTCCCTAGTCATCGTTCATGATCGTACCTCGTATCTCTCTTCCCTAGTCATCGTTCATGATCGTACCTCGTATCTCTCTCCCCTAGTCATCGTTCATGATCGTACCTCGTATCCCATCACCAGTCATATTCATCGTCCTAGCTGGTATCTCGTACCTAGTCCTACACCTTAAATGAAGAAATCATCGTTTACCCATCATCTTGACATTTGTAATTCAGCTCCGCATAAGAGGTTTCCCTCTCGCTACCTACAAAATAGGAGGAAACCTTGAGGATATGGACATCATCTTGATTCCACCTACCCGATTCAATGCATCCCGCATCACGTACGTCCTTATTCCAATGGTAAATAGCACTAATAAAAGTGTGATATTTGGGTTTATTGTTGAATTTCGTTTTCCTTTCCTATTTAAAATGTTTTGCAAGTTACTGAATTTATACACATGGTCGAGTGAGGAACCGTATCCAAATAGCTTTATGTAGAATTGGACTCCATTTACATACATGGTAGAATGGTGATGGTATCCAAATAGCTTTATGTAGAATTGGACTCCATTTATACACTTGGTAGAATGGGGATGGTATCCAAATAGCTTTATGTAGAATTGGACTCCATTTACGCCCCTGGTTGAATCAGGAAACGTATCCAAATAGCTTTATGTAGAATTGGACTCCATTTACATACTTGGTAGAATGGGGTGGTATCCAAATAGCTTTATGTAGAATTGGACTCCATTTACATACTTGGTAGAAGAGGGATGGTGTCCAAATTGCTTTATGTAGAATTGGACTCCATTTACATACTTGGTAGAATGGGGATGGTATCCAAATAGCTTTATGTAGAATTGGACTCCATTTACATACTTGGTAGAATAGGGATGGTGTCCAAATAGCTTTATGTAGAATTGGACTCCATTTACACATCTAGAAGAATGGGGATGTTATCCAAATAGCTTTATGTAGAAGTGGACTCCATTTACACATCTATAAGAATGGGGATGGTATCCAAATAGCTTTATGTAGAATTGGACTCCATTTACATACTTGGTTGAATCAGGAAACGTATCCAAATAGCTTTATGTAGAATTGGACTCCCTTTACACACCTGGTGGAGTGGGGAACGTGTCCAAATAGCTTTTATATAGAAAAATATCCATTTACACACATGAACTGTATGGAACAATGCTCTTGTGTGTGCGTGTGTGTGCATATGTGTCTGTGTGTGTGTGTGTGTGTGTGAGAGAGAGAGTGCTAAGCTCTTGCATGTGTATGTATGTTTGTGTGCCCATTTCACCTACCTACACAGTTGATATTTTGTTACAAATTTCTATACACCATCCTTTGAAACCCAGCCAAAAAACCAACGGTACCTTATTGAGACGGATCACACTTTCGGCTGACTGATCAACACAGGACTAAATTGAAATTACAACGGCTTAATCCCCAAAACAATATAATCAAAATGAAGAATGCAATCGCAACCAATGACAATTGGTCAGGCAGGTAACTGATCAATCAGTGACAGTGAATTTCCAAACCATTACACCGAAATCCATATGAACTTTGGGATAAGACATATATTAGCTATATGGAACCCGAAACATTTTTTTTATCCAAATTCAGAACTAAAAAAAATCAAAACTAGAAGAAAGGGTTGGGGTGGGGGAGAGAATGACATTATGGCTTACATCATACGAGGGGCAAATCATTTATAGCGAAGTACTAATACTGAGATCAATTAGTGGAGGACATTGTTAAAAGCACTAGCATTGGGAACATTGAAATAGGTGTGAGAGTCTTGAATTAACCATATTTTCTGAGGACAGACTTAGCCGCGATTTCGTGATGTCTTCCTAGATTCTCCCCACTCCTCTTCCCAGGATCCCCGTACCTACTGGGCAAAGGTAGCTGGACACATCAAGGTGGGGAGACGTATCATCATGAACGGACATATACCGAAAGACATCAGTAGGTAAGAAGCATTTCACGTTTATGGAGCTACTTCTCTTTTCTTGTCTATGAAAGTATATATGTATCTCGCTATATGTGTCTACTTATTGGCTTATGCAGATATCTCGGTATTTGTGTTTTTATATATCGTCGTATTTGTTTACGCATATATCTACGTTTTGTCTATGTATTATCATCGTTTTTTTTCATATGTATGTATCAATCTGTGTATGCAGGTATGCACGAAATGGTGCTCCTTTCTTTGATGAAGGGGAAAACCGAAGGTAATGCAAAGCTGCATTCAATGTTAACAAAAAGATAACGAAGAATTTCAATGAGAGTGATAACAAAGGTTGTTGAGCGAACTTACTATAATATGAATTCTTTCGATGCTATTTTCCAGCCCATTCAGATTTGCCCTTTGTAAGCAGTTTCGTAGCACAGAGAATTGCCCCCTCGTCATACGCCTCGACTACCACATTAATCATACAGTCTTCACCACCACACTCAGAAACCATTGTCTACCTGGCAAAAATTATCGAATTCCTCTGCTTGAGAGAGACCAGGACTTCAAAGTAACAATAGACGTCTTTCAGGATTCTTTTCTGGTAAAGATCATAAGGGGCTCGAAGTAGATTTATATTTTTATTTTTAAACATGAATTGATTCCACGGAAGGTTTTTGTTTATTGTAACATTACTATCACATGTATTGATTTAATGTGCAACGACAAAACCGGCAGGTATTTGCTATATTTTGCTGTATCAGCCATAGCCCCAACCCCCCTCTTACCTCCCCACCCCACCCCACATTTTCTCTCCTGAAGTAGTTACTATTTGACATAGTATCAGTCTAAGTCTTTGTTGTGGTCTGAGACTTCGTCTTAGTGACGCTTCTGGTCACAGTTACCTGGTAACACCTATCAACATACATGCAGTCTTTGACTAAGAGTAACTATCACAGATCTGTAAGCAACCATTGTCCCTATATCGATATCACATCCCTGCAATGCTTCGCTTATTCCCTAATCATTAGATAACGCTCATCATAGTATACTAGAACGTGGTTTTTTGCACATTAAACCAGTAGCCACGGTTTTCTGTAAATCAGTCTTAATATTTGCATAAAAAGCATACCGCAAAGGGACTGCCATCTAAAATTTAAACGGCTAATGTCTGCCGTAAAAAAGGCAGATCGGAACTGGGTTTAAATGAATGTCTATCTCGTATGATGACCAGGTTTACATGAATGTCTATCTCGTATTTTTACCAGGTTTACATGAATGTCTCTCTCGTATTTTTACCAGGTTTACATGAATGTCTATCTCGTATTTTACCAGGTTTACATGAATGACTATCTGGTATCTTTACCAGGTTTACATGAATGTCTATCTCGTATCTTTACCAGGTTTACATGAATGTCTATCTCGTATCTTTACCAGGTTTACATGAATGTCTATCT
>JBCJKE010310779.1:0-23328 GCA_039654525.1 Melibe bucephala | reverse complement strand
GAATGAGTCCGAAAGAACTTTGGTAGGAATTGAATTTTGCAGATATGGCCTGCTCTTTTTTTATTTTAACCACCGTGGGTTCTTTTACATGCGCAAAGGCACATGGGACCTCCTAGCTTATCGTCCGTCTCCTATGTGACTAGGTACTCATTTATCCTGCCTACCACAGGACAGGGAGGCGGAAAAAACCCGAAAAATCGGATTTTAATTCAAGCCTGCACATCTTGGGAACGAACCCCTGACCTTTGGCTTGGTGGTTGAGTGTCCTAACCACTGAGCTATCCGCGCTCCAATAATATAATATGGTTCAATAATTTTATCTTTGATGGTATAAATCTCCTTGAGTCTTAAAAAAGCTATTTTTAATCAAGCTCTTCCAACAGATTTAGTATCAAAATGTTCAGAATTAATAGTTTTGGTTCACAATATTACATTTTTTTACATTTAACTTGCACGGTAGATCAAGTCATGTTGTACATCTAGAATAGATCTAGATAATCCAGATTCTACATGTCTAATCAAGACGTCAATATGTTGTAAATCTAGATCTAGATTCTACATCTAATTGTAGAGTTGATTTCTGTAGAGTTGTTTATAGATCTAGATCAAGATTCTAGATACACATATGTGTATAACTGATCTGTTGACAGAGTTGCTAAATATATGGTAGCTTTCTATATATCTCGATGTAAAGATTCTTTTTTTTTTATTCTAGATCTAAGTATAAAAGAAACTTTTAAAGGAGTAAAATTTCAAAATGTAATATAATGAACTGCTCATCATATTTATTCCAAAAAGATGTAGATTAGACCTGTATATTACTAGATCAAGCTATTTATAATAAATGACATTGGGAGCTCTCTAAAATAAAGAAACATTATGTTTGCCCATTCAGTTGATTTAAGTTAAAATGGAATGGTGATGATGGCTAGTCCAAAATATGGCATATTTTTTTACTTATAAATTCAATAAATTGTATGATGATTACCTTGCTAGCGGCAGATCTGCTACTGTAGTTAAATAACATGTTTGAAATTTGGTGGTTGTGGGTGCAGTAACAAAAAAGTCTTTTGGGTCCAACTCAGAGTTAAGGTAATTTGTTATTTTAAATATGTTATTCCTTTTTTTATTTGTTTTCAGATTGGACAATGAATTGCCTGAGTCAACAGTTTATTGGATGCTTATTGCCATTGTGGCAGCCCAGGCATGGACAATATACTTGGCATATTACAATAGTCGAGTTCTTGGTCTCATCATCACTGCCATCATCAATAAATTGATGAAATATGGACATATCAAACTAGGTGAGATTATAATGGTGTTCACAGCTTTTTTCTACAAACCAATGTTTTTCTCACCCTTTAGTTATAATATTATTTGATGTAATAATATTAACCTTACATGACTCTTCCCCCCAAGAGACTTGGAAATAGACGTTAATAGACTATGTGTGAAGGGTTTTATAATACAATATTGACCATCTATAAACATACAAATAAAAAGCACACACTAGCTTAAATTCAGGCATTTACGGTTTCCTTTACCATCTCCAAGTTCATCAGTCAGAAGATCAAAATCCAAAGATGGCAATTGTTAATAAGAGCTATGTTAAGAAGGAATGAAAACATACCTGCTCAAATATCGATGGTAGCCTACTTCAACAAAGACTACAAATACAAGATCTGAGAAATCCAACAAAATCATCAAAGTCAGTGAAATGAAAAAGCTCAGATGCAGATCAATGTCAGAATAGCAAACATCAATAAATGATCCCAAGGCATTAATAAAAAGTTGCAAAAAACACAGACTTCTGGAGGGAGGAGACAGTAAGGCAAATCTCCAAGGTTTTAAGTGTTAAATTTGACATTAAGATAATCATAGTTTAGGTCAAGCGGCATTCAGGAACAGTGAAGAAATCCACTACTACTGTTACTGTATTATGAAATTGCTACATCAATAAAGTGGCTTAATGTCTAAATACTAGAATCTACTTTTATGAAAATGTAAGAAGTTCAATGCAGAATCACACCCTGATTCATTTTCAACTGAAAAAACATAAAAAGTTGAAACAATTAAGGTTCAAAAGCAAGATAAGACTGCTTTTATTCAATTTATCATTTCACGTCCCAAACATTGATAACCTACACAAACTAAGGCAATTTTTATTAATTCGACACAGGCAATTAGGTCAATCTAAAATTTTCACCTTCCTTGAGATTAGAATTAAGTGGACTTGACGGTATTGACGCAGAATATCATTTTCATTCTGTTATCTTTTTGGTTTGAATTGAGGTGATGATGGAAAAGCAGCCATTTTTTGTTTTGTTTATGACAACTTCGATACTTTTAAAGAAAAAAAAAGCAAGTTAAAGAGAGTTAACATTTATCTCATTATAATTTTTCTTTTCAGGCTCATTTTCTTTCTCTGTTTTGTCTGGGAAAGTTATGTTCAGGGATGTACATCTAATTACAGAAGATTTTTCATTGCGAGTGGAGTATGGTTGGCTCATTTTCAGATGGTGGAGACCCTATATTTATAAAGAACTGAATGAAGGTAAGGGATGCATGATGTTGCTTTAATATGGGAGAATTATTTCGATCATTAATGGGGGAAGGGGGGTGGGGTGGGAGAGTGATTAATATGCTCTTTCTCTCTTTGTCTTTATGCATTTTAACTTTCAGTATAGTATGCCCAAAATGATCTTTCTCAAGCCTTCCCTATCCTGACTTTTTCTTTTTCCTTCTGGGAGGGATAAATGTTATTCTTTAGAGTCTCATTTATATCACTGCAGATTTTATAACCACTGATTATTTCCTTTGGTAATGGTTAAGATAAATCTAGCATAGGATAAACTCTTTGATCTGCTCCCAATCAGTTTATCTTAAGTAGACTCCACTGTATATTTACCTTACTTACCACTCCAGCTTATCCATTGGATCCCCTTTGGACGTTGCTGCCTAGACACACGATCTGTACTCTTTTCTGTTTAATGCCACCTGTCCCGCCCCAGTCATGTTCTTTCCAAGCCCACATTTTATATCATCCTTCCACTATCTTCTGGGTCTTCCTCTCGTTCTTCTCCCCTCAACCTTTCCCTCTAGGATATTGCATTCTAAACTATCATGCCTTTTGATAAGGCTGAAAAATGTTAATTTTTGTTTTTTGATGCAGGGTGTTGGATTTAACTTTAACTATCTTTCTGATTGTTTCATTTTTTACTTTCTGTTCCCATGATACATTTAAAAGTTTTCTGTAGCAATGCATTCCGAACGTATTGATCTTATCAGTATCAGTCTGATGGAGTGTCAATGCTTCACACCCGTATAGCGCAATGAAAAAAAAAAAAGGGAAAAATACATGCTTTCAGTATTCTTGTTTTGATCATTGTTCCTAGGCCTTTCCATAAGTTGCTCATTTTGTTCATCTTTTGTTTTGCTATTGCTAATTTTTTACCGATTTCATTTTTTTGAACTTCCATCCCCATAAAATGTGGCCCCAAGGTATTCGAAATGATTTACATTCTCTATGGTTTCGTTGTCAATGATGATGTTGGTTTTAGATTTACATTTATCACTATCCTTTATTTTTGTTTTCTTGATGTTAAGCGTAAGGTTTTTGTCTTCACTATGTCATTTTAAAGCTTGTATGAGATTCCTGAGTCCATCTGTTGTTGTAGGTAGGAGGGCCGTGTCATCAGCATATCTTAAATCTCTTATTTTTTAAACATTTATGATGACCTCGTCGAGATATTTATTTCTGTAATCTTCTATGTTTCTCATTACGCCTTCTGTGTATATGCTAAACAGATGGGGGGACAAAATGCAGCCCTGTCTAGCTCCCTTTCCCACTTCAAATGATTCAGTTGTAGCACTTTCTAATTGTATCATTGCTTTTCGTTTATGATATAGTGCGTTCAATAACGATATCAACTTTGGGTGGAAATTCATGTCTCTTAGTGTTTGCCACCGTTCTGTATGATTGACGCAATCAAAAGCTTTATTGAAGTCAATAAAACATATTCATAGGTCTTTGTTTACTTCATTATGCTTTTGTATTATGTTTGTTAGATTTAGGAGGTGGTCTCTTCTCCCTCTGTTATTTCTGAAACTGGCTTGATTTGTGGCTACCTCTTTTTCTATTTTGTCCTTTAGTCTGTTCATTAAGATGTTGAGTAGTATTTTGCTGGCATGTGAAATAAGGGCAATAGTTCTGCTATTTGAACATAATTGGAGGACCCCTTTTTTGGGTAGGGGGACGTAAATCAATGTTTTCCAGTCTGACGGCCACTGTTCAGTTTCCCAAATTTTATTTATGAGGGAGTGATGTACATTTACTGCTTCATCTCCCCGTGCAATGATCATTTCGGCATGTATTTTGTCATGCCCAGGACTTATGTTTCTCTTCAACATCCCTATCGCCTTTCTCACTTCTGATTTTAATGGGGGCATAGATTCTTCATATTGTCCTGTATTTTGTTGATATTTTTCTTTGTCGTTTTCGTCTTTTTTATACATATTGCTACTGTATTCCACCCAACGTTTTGTTATGTCATCTTCTTCATTGAGTGTTTTGCCATTTGTGTCCTTGATTACGTTTAACCTTCTTATTTTAATTTTTGTCAATTTCTGTATCTCATCATACATTTCTCTGCTTTTGTTTTCTTTCATGCACTTTTCAATCCTTTGACATTTTTTTTTCGAAAAACTGCGTTTTGTCCCTCTTGCAAAGGCGCTTGATTTCTTTATGCATTTTAGTACATGCCTTTTTTCCGGCTTCTTCGTTTCTTTGCGATTTTATTTGTTTCCTCTGGTCAATCTTTACCATTGTTTCCTCGCTAATCCACTGTTGTTTTTTCTTTCTTTGCTTTGGGAGGTGATTTGAGGCTTCTTCTTTGAAAATGTGTTTTATATCGTTCGCCAGCTCCTCTTGGTTTTTCTCTTTGCTGATCCTAGCCATTTCGGCTAAATGGTTTTTCACTGCCCCTGTGAAGGACTCGCTGATGAAGCTCACGTCATATCGTATAGACTAAATTTCCTTTTTCCTTGTTCTGAGTTTTCATTTCAATTTCATTTCAGCCATGAGAAGTTCATGGTCTGTGCCACAGTCTGTGCCTGGCAGTGTTCTAGCTCCTCTTATCAATTCAGAGTGCTCTCTTTGTATCGCTATATAGTCTATCTGATGTCTTTTCTTTCCATCAGGCGCTGTCCATGTGTATCTTCTTCTGGGATATAGTGGAAACATTGTGTTCATAAGTTTTAGATCATTGCTTATGGCAAATTCTACTAGTTCTTCACTGTTGTTGTTCCTATCACCATTTGTAAATGTTCCAATGATGCCGGCTTCATTTTGATTTTTCAAATTCCCAACTTTTGCATTAAAGTCACCCATCACTATGATTATGTCTTTTTTGTAAGTGTCTTCAATCTCTTTTTGTAGATCAGAATAAAATCATTCTAAATCTTCCTGTGACGCTTTTGATGTGGGGGTGTAGACGGACTATCTTTTGATTTGTTGTCGTTCCTTTTAATCTAATACTCATTAATCTTCCATTGATATATTTGTATCCAAGTATCGATCTTATTTTAGCTTTACTGATCCAAAAACCCACACCACCCTGTCCCGACTTTTGGTTTCCAGAAAAATACATTCTCCCTCCACTATCTGTGTTGAAATGTCCCTCCTTTGACCATCTGTGTTCTGATATACTATACCTAGAATGTCAATTTTGTTACATTGTGCTTCTTTGATGACTGTTCCTAAAGTGTCATTTTTCATGCTTCCGACATTCCATGTGCCTATCCAAAATTTATTTTTGAGTTGACTACTGAACTTTTGTGTGTTGTCCCGGTCTTTTTCCATCCTGTGTGTCTGGGTTTTTGACAAGTTTAACTCCAGTGGTTTGTCAGTGCCTGCTGGAGTGTCAGTGATAGTGTGTATTTGTTAAGACATATGGCTCATGGGGTTGGTAGTTGCCTGAACACACGGGCTATGAATAGATGTACATGGTTGACAGTATAACAGTAAAAGTGATTCATAAATTAGGTTTATAATTAAAATTGCATAATAAAACAGAGTCTATCCTGTAAAAATTCAAGTAAATGACGTATCCAGATGAACAATCATGGCACGATCATAAAGATATAAAAATAGTAAAAATCCAAAGGTGAAAACACATAAAAATAAAGGAATATAACCAGAGCAGGGTAAGAGCGGCCGACGTCGCCAATTGCACACTACACAGTCACTGTATAGTTTTGAAAATTCTATAAAATGCATAAAATCACTTTCAACTAACATCACCAAAATTTTACCTCATTATTGGATTTTTTTACTTGAAAATAGCTGTCTGTCTGTCTGTCTGTCTGTCTGTCCATCCGTCTGTCTGTCTGTCTGTCTGTCTGTCTGTCTCTCTTTCTCTGTCTGTCTGTCTCTCTCACTCCCTTCCTTCCTCTCTCCATCCTATATAATTTTTTACTTATTTTTATAATTATTTTAAATGTGAAACAGTATTCAAGTTTTAATAACATTTCCATTGCTTCCTTGCCAGATTTATCACACCTTGAAACAAGACTAAGCCTTTTTCTTAATGGCTTTGAATTTCATGTATACAATCGGTCTGCTGTTTATACTCGATTAGAAAAGTTATTTGGATTTGAAAGAGAAGTTAATGGCTCATCTCCAGATCTTGCTGTACCAAAGAAGGCATCAATGTAAGTCAGTAATTGAATGTCGTATGTATTGAGATTTGAATGAAAAGGCATCTAATAATGAAGCCTTTTAAGATGAATTCTAGGGGACTATCCAAATCTGTTCACATTATTATGAGTTTGATGCAAGAGGAATTAATGAAAATAGTATGAGGTAGGTCTAGCTTTGATCAAAATCACCCCCCTCAACGTTTAGTTTAATTGTGAAATGTATAATTATTTATAAACATGTCTTTTTAAATGCAATTCTTTTTTTACTGGTTCTTAGTACTTTCAGAATTTCAAGTCAAGGGGAATTGAATTTTTGGGGGGTTTTGACATACTGAAAATGACAGGCTCATACTAATAAGGCACAATCGTATTTAACAGTAATAAGATCTTCTAGAATTGGGTCCAAACAAACTCTCAGAACAGTACTGTTGGTTAAGATAGTGTAGAAAAAAATGGAAGAAAATTGAGATCTAGATTTAGGAATTGGACTATGCTTATTGTTTATGCTTATTCCAAGACCAAACACTGTGAAATATAAAATATATATCAGAAGCACTCAGATCGGATGCTGTGCTAAAACAGAAATATGAGTTAAAACTGTGCCAAGAACAATTTTTGTGGACCAAACTGCTGAGCTATGATAGAAAAATAGCTTGTCTTATTAAGAGTGTTCCAAAATTTTAGTTTGTTTGAAAAGAAATTATTTTAATGTACCAAAGAAGGGATTTCAAATTTTCATCCTGATAGGATTCATCTTAAATGAAGTCCACTACAATTTAAAACAAATAAAGCCATGCACTTCTTTTATGAGCACTATTATTTTTAAATGATTTGGATTGCCATAAAATCAAAAATGATTTGAACATACTACATATTTCCTTCAATTCATACAAATAATCAAATTCAGAATATGTCGTTTTGATATAAGATAGAGAGAAGTATCACAATAGGAATGGTTATCAATGTCATGATTTTTATTTTACTTTATACAAGTATGTCCTGATAATGGATTCCAATGAAAAAACAACAGGTGATTTCAATCATAGTCCAGTGAGTCCTGTCCAAACAATGAATAAGAGAAATGGCATATGTATGAATAAAGAAAGGGAAGAAAGAAAAAGTAAATAGCTTATGAAATGAAATCTGTGAGGTTTAAAAAGCCAAAAAAACTCTCATAAAATTAATGAAGAACAACTAGATCTAAATAGGGAGGATAATAAATTTCTAAACAAATTTATTTATTAAACAAACTAGAAACAAAAAAACAAAAAAAGACCTGTTGAGGCAAAGACTTGAATCCTGGGTCACAGTGGCTCAGGGTTGATGTTGAATGTAGTGCTTTGGACAACTGAAATTTCATGGGTTCGAGTCCAATTGAGGATACTGATTTAAATCTTAGACAAGGTTTTTAACACGAATTAATGGCATTGTTCTTGTGACTGACGCTCAGATTTTGATTAAAAACCTAAAGACAAATTTTGAGGATGTTGGAATTTTGTTTTATTTATTTTATTTTATCTGGATAAATGTAGATTTAAAAATAAAAACAAAAAAACAAAAATAACCCCAAACTTTTAAAAGTTGTTCAGTGCTAACATGCCATGACGTTAATTGTATGAAGGAACCACTGATAACATGAACTCCAAAAGGTTGTGTATCAGATCTTGTTTTTTTTAGATTAATAAGCAATTATTAATTACAACTGTGGAACATGGGCTCTAACAGTGGGATAAATAAAGAAGCTTGATGCATTTCACTGCAATTAGCTCAGAAAAATGCTCAATATATACTATCCTAACAAAATATCAAATAAGAATCTATACCAAGAGACAAATGAAAAATCCATGGACAATGAAATATGTGACTAAATAATATGACTTGGCAAACATCAAGATGTGGTTGACATATGCAGAGATAAGAAAGAAATAGAGAAAAAGTTTCAAATGTCAATATTTTTTATTGTATATATTTTAAGTAACCAGATTTTACCTGTAAAGTACATAGAGCTTAATAAAAATGAGAAGTGGTATCATAGACATATTCATTATTATTGTTATTAAACACTTTCAACATTGCGATAAAATGAAATTATCAAATTTTATGGCTATCTTATTGTCAAAGGCTGATCTTAATAATGCATATTGTCATTGAACAAGAATGTATAACCAACCATTGTTCAGTTATCTCTATTTTCATTGGGCTCTTTCCCCATCAGGTTTCAAGGAGTACATTGGAGGGATCTTATTCCAGTGATAAAAACGGATATACAGTCTGTAAGTTTTGCTGAGATACTTTTCATTTGCATCATCTAATAATGATTCTATATTATTTACATGTAAACCTATATGGTAGTTGAGACAAGGTTGAAAGGTGCCTATCCATGACTTAAACTTTAGAGGCATTATAAGCATTTGCCAAGGTACTAAAATCCACATATCATATCTAAAATATGCTTACAAAGAGAAGTGAAACACTGTGAGACATCTCAAGTCGCCTAAAAAGAAACATAAAATTGACACACAAAAAATCATTTATTTGTGCAGAGTAAAACACTAAAGAGCTGTAGGTGTCTTGTTTGATAATCCTACTGTGAAATCAATTCTCATTTACTGGGCAGTATCAGATAGAGTGCTATTGGTGAAGCTGAGAGGGCAACCTTTTAAATGATACAGGTCTATACCCCAACTTCTGAAAGAAATGAAAGTGAAATACAGCTGATCCAGCAATGACTCATGTAGTATAACAAAATTGATGTTATTAGCCTTCATTTATGATCTTGAATGTCAAAATGGTAATGCAGCACAGGGTGGAAAGTAGTCTTAACCTTTATAAAGCTACATACCTTGCACAACCATGCAAGCAGCCAGGTCATGTTGCCTACTGGCATATGGCTTCTGTATGCAAGGTTGCCTGGGTCCATCAGCTGATATCTCTTCTATTGTGAATTGTGGTGACAATATGGAATACAGGCACAACCTTCAAATTGATGCTGTCATACATAAAATATAATATGAAACTTATAAACTGAACCATGAACTTTTCACTTTACACCTTGTCATTTTTATGCATTGAAAATATTAATTTTGACTTGCACTAATCATAAGTTTACATTTGATTTGGGTTATTTTGACTTTGTTCAAGCCAATGCATTTCCATCTTACCGAAGCATAGTTTCCCCTTTCACTTTATTTAGATCTAGATATCTTTTGTTTACTTTTTCTATTTTAGTTTATTAATCATATTAGATTAATAGTAATAATTATTGTTTTTATTGTCATTTTACTTTTTATTGTTGTCTGAAAAAGGTTTAAACCTGAATATTCACTGTTTTGTTTTTTTGTTTATAGTGTAGACTTTTTAAATATTTTATCTTATTGTTTATAATTCCTAAGTCTACATGTACATGTGCGTTTTATTCATATGTAATTTATTTTGTATAACTTTAGATTTTTTATTTGAAAGATCTTTCAGTAAAAACTGCTTCAAACAATGATACTCAAATTCATTGTAGATACATTTGAGGCAGGATTTTTTTCATGGAAATTTGAATCTCAAATTATCTTAATCATCAGACTTCACTTGATACTTAGACATTTTGTCGATTCACTGGCTTTTTCTTTTTTTGTTTTTGTTTTTTTTTTTGGTTACCTTTTCAGGGTCATGTAATATTTGGTAACTACCTAATGCCATACAGCTTTCTGCTAAAATTTGAAAAAGCAGATACTGTATATACCACCAAGCCTGCATCTACTGTATTTGATTTATTTATGCATGTACTTAAATGTGACATGGAAAATGTGCGACTCATGCTCGTTCCAAGCCCAAAATATAATGGACCCGTGCAGGATGAGTATGTGTAGATGCAATTACTGTCATCTTATCAATAATAATGTTTTTCCTATTCCATTTGCTTTTAATTTTTATTTATTCAGAATTGCTTTTGTGTTCAGTGTGAACAGATTATTTCAATTAATGTGATTACATCTCTGAGTGATGATAGATTAACAATAAAGTTAATTTACTTTTTTTTTCAGGCTGAGTCCGACTATACATGTTATCCTTTTTTATTTTTTATAGCAAGTCTTTGAGCATTCAAAATGGCAGATGCAGTTTCTAATGTATTATTATGTGTATAATGTATGTATGAATTTATAAGAGTATGGAAGATTTTTAGGTAACATGCAAAATATATGTGGAAAGCTTAATGAAACTTAAAAAGTAAAATATGTATGAATGATAACGGTTTTATTCTCTGAGAAAATTTTATTTGAATATAAAATTGCCTTTATGGGCAAGAAACATCTGTTAATACTACTTTTGTTTTTTATTATTATTATTATGATTATGATTATTATTATGATTATGATTATGATTATTATTATTATTATTATTATTATTATTATTATTTATTACTTATTGTTTCAAGCAATGTACATAAATCATTCTTGCACATCTCTGTGGTTATCTGATATATTTTATTTGACAGGCCTCCTCGATATATGGGAGATGGATTCGTTGTTTTCATGTCAAATGATGTTGATGTTTATGTCTATATGGATGAACCTGGTAAGACATTAGTTTTGCTTATTTCAAAAAATTTTTTAATAAATATACCAGCAGACCTGTAAATTTCCTTGCAGCTTTCAACCATTTTCACAGAGTTGAAATATACATTCATTTTCCTTTTTATTCTATAATCATCAAATGACCAATTTTCCCATAGCTCGATTTACAGGAAGATTTTCATTTCTCTTTCCCATAGGTCTAGAGCCTAGTATCACCCATCCTTTGCATTTACATTTCTTGTCAATTTTTAGCCATTTCTCAATGTTGAAATAAAACCCCATTTAATCCACGGCTTAATGTGTTGAAAGATTTTCCTTTCCCATAGATCTAGAGCCTAAAGTGTAAAAACTTTTATGCATTTAAAAAAGAACATTCTTTTAAACAGGGGACAATACAGCCATATTTTTATCTAGCTTTTCAATTTTCTACGTTAGTTTCCCTCTTATAGGATGAATAAACCTTTTGAACTGAATTGAATTGAATCCTCTCTCATCATACAACCCATCGGGATACATTTTTATGTTGCCTTTATAAGTTTCTGATTATTTGCCTTTATTCGTTTTCTTTGTCTGATATTTTGATGCTTTTGTCGTCAAAAGTATTTTTGTAATCTGTAAATCATTCATGCACACGATTTTCCTTGTTTTTCTATGCCTGTTCTCACTGTGAATAGACCTTCTCTTATAATTATTTCATCCCTCTATAGATCTCAGTAACATTTAGAGCCCCTTGAATTGGATGTGAAGTATTTTTGGGCCTTTTTTGTTTGTCTGTTCTGAGATGTCAATATTGAAAACTGTATCTCTCATATAGATTTATAGAACATTACAGAAAATACTAGACCCCTGCTGATCTTTATGGAAATCAGATAATATATTAAATTTGATGCTCAGTGCTTCTTTTTTTTTTAAGTCCAACTGTTATATTAGTGTGGCCAGGGTATCATACAGTTCAATATGAATCCATTATTTAATTCCTAGTCACCATAATTGCCATTTTTACTGGAAAGTAACAAGAACCATGCTTTACACTAAATTAATTTATCATGAAAATCTTCTACCTAGGAATTGTCCAGCATGAGCCAGAACAAATACAAATGGCAGATGGAGAAGTACTGGTAAAGCGGACTTATCCATGTGTTGGTGTTGATATCAAATGTGGGAAAAACACAGACATCAACTATGGTCCTTGGGTTGATAGGCAAAGGTATAATTTTCCTTTATAATTCTTGTCTTATGTTATGCCACATCCTGTGTCTGTCAGATATTTGTTAATAACTGTCAACATTATTATAAGTAGCAACATGACCAAAACCACCAGAAAACATATCTGTGTTGCCATAAGCTTTGTCATATTGCTATGTTATGGCATCCCATCACTCTTCTGTCTAAAATCACTTACAGCTTACTTTATGTGACTGATCTAACAATGTGGGTGTGGAATTAAACTCATTTGTAGCATTTGTGGAAGAAAAAAAGCAGTGTTGATTTTTAAGGTGAATAGAACATTTGCAGATGTTTCTTTTCCAAGTATATTATTCTGTTCATGTGTTTGCACACAATATAATTATCTTCATTCATTTGTTACATGACACAACATAATTATCTTCATTCATTTGTTGCTTGACTTACTGTATTTGTATCAAGAATCAATCATGAGAAAGTTGCAATCCAACTTGATTGTTTAAAGTATATTTTTTTTTTAAATTATGTTTTGTTAAGTTTTTTTTTTATCTATTTTTGAATCATTGTCATTTCATTACTTATAGAATTATTTCTATTTTATTGCCTCAACTTGAATGCAGCTCCCACTGCTTATAATTTCATCCCAATCCTTGTCTTAATAAATAAATAACTTATTTGCATACATGTCACATTAGACGGGATTTTTTATTTTAATCAAGTGTTTCCTTTATTTAAAGGGAACTCATCTGGAAATTCTTCTATCCTGCTGATTATCAGCCTTTGATTCCTACGAAAGAGGCAGACCCAGGAGAAAAGAGACAATATCGCACAATGGAAGTGAAGTTGACTATCAATGCAGTCTCTACCATTGACATTCTCTTCACCAAATATGCGGTGGGTGTATAATTGTGAAAAAGAAAAGAAAGTGAAAATTGTAGATTTTGTTTTGTTTTGAAGAAACTGATCTTGTCAAGCTGATATACAACAATTATTAATGCTGTAAACATGGATGGGGCATATCGTATTGATCATAGAGCTAATGTAACTTCTGGATATGATTGAAGCTGAAATCTGTATTCTAGATGTAACATACATATCTGCACTTTTAGGTTTAAATACTAGATCTGCTAACGATTTATGACAGCTTATCAATGTGTGTCGCAACAAACATTCACCATCAGGTAGGCCTAAGCAGCTAGGGTGGTAGATCTAGATGTAAATTAGATCTACTATTTTCATCAAAAACATTTACATAGCAGATAGCAAAAACAGGTAGAGAAAGATAAAGATATCTAGATTCTTATTCTAGTAGGCCCAGTGTGATGTTATTTTTATTGTCAAAGTTTTCATTGTTGTTGTCTTTGTTATCTTTATAAATGCTGTCATTGTTTACTGCTATTCTTCTGTATATCTTTACTTTGACCTCAATTTGTAAAACGAAGTTAGAATCATCACAAATCATCCAATATTAGAATCATCCATGAATCAGCTGACTGCATGAATCAACTTACTGAAATTTGATTAAGAGGTGTGTTCGCTAGTGGTTGACCACTTGCGGGCACCCTGCTCTGGGCATGGAAATAGAGCGGACAACCTGTCTGATAGAGCGCAGCAGAGTGGGATAAAGAGACTGGTGTTTAACAAACAACATGGCAGCATTCTCCAGTCCACCAGCTGATTATGAATAAATAGTTCAGTGACAACTGATCTAGAAGAAGGGTTAAATTACTAATCTTCATGTTATTTATTATTTTTAGTATTTATGTAATATTTTTAAACATTTATGGCATAATAAATACCAGAATCAATGGCTCATTTAAATCAAATCCATTCATAAGCAATGTCGGGACTCCACAGGGAGATATTTTAAGTCCTGTTCTTTTCACCATCCATTTAGAACATGCTCTCCAAGAAGTACAAACTACATTGCCTGAACCAAAATCTTCATACGAAAAAAAATATCAAATGAAATAGCATACGTGGAGGATGAGGATTTTATTGCACAGGATTACGCCAACATCGACAAAATCCTAGAAAAGCTCCAAAAGTACCAACTTAAAGTCAATAAAGACAAGACAGAATTCACATCAGTTTCAAAGAACGAAGAAGACTAGAAAAATATAAAGTTGGCTCAATCATCGGCGATCAAGAAGATGTAAAAAGAAGAAAACAGTTTTCCTTGGCTGGCCTTTATAAACTAAATCACATTTTGATTAGAGGAAACATGCTCAAAACAACTAAAATATAATTCTACAAGTCTTTAGTGAAATCCATACAGCTTTACAACTGCAGCACATGGGTTCTCACTCAAACTGAGGAAGAGAAAATCAATGCTCTTCACCAAAAGCATTTAAGAAAGATCATAAATATAGGATTCCCAATCAAAATCACAAATAGATCACTATACATCTATTGCCAGGAAAAGCCTCTTTAACTGCAACTATTGGAAGCTCGATGGAACTTCTCTGAACATATCCTGCAAAGAGATAGAGAAGTCCCTGCCAATAAAACAATGTGAACATATTTCATCTAATGTGGCAATAAATTCAGAGGAAGACTGAAAACAATGCTCCCAGTTGTGCTCATCTGAGATCTTGCATTTATGGATATGGACCACCCACAAATCCATTCTAACAACGATCTAGATAAGATCATCTTACTCACACAGGACCGAAAAAAGTTGCAAGACCTAAAAAAGTTGCAAGACCTCACAGCTAGAATAAGGAAAGCCAGGCGCCAAAGCGTCCTAGATAGTGAACTTAAACACTTCACGGCCTTAAAGTCAAGTAAGTCATGGCATAATGTTGATTGTTCTCAATTATCCTTATGCAAGCTGCCATCTTGATCTCACCACAAAAACTGCCACCATGGAAAGTCTGTTAGAAATAACCGCTCTACTTTCATGGTCTATGGCTACCAAACAGACCCAAGGTCTCCCTGTCAGCCTCATTTGCTTCCCTCAACTTCTTCCTCTTCTTTGGCACAGCAGGTCCTTCAACTTTAACCAGTTCTGTTCATCACATCCTCCTCTCTTACACTAGCTGTCACTATATCTTCCTTTATTCCATCCATGTATCTTCTTTTCACTCTTCCCCTTTTCTTCTTACCAGATAGTGATATATTCAATATTTTTTTTACCAATATACTCTACAACTCTCCTCTGAACATGATCAAACCACCCCAGTCTAGATTCTCTCACCCTGTCTCCAAACCTGCCAATGTGGGCACATTCTCTAATGTGCTCATTTCTAATCTTGCTCAATCTCGTTACACCCATCGAGAGATGTAGTTTAAATTTGCTTTCATCTGAAACCATTTCTTCTTCTTCACAAAAGCCAATAAAGTCAACTAAGTATTCTTGTCAATGTGACGAAAAGTAACTAGGCTACTAGTATTTACATGTTAACACTCTTTAGGCAGACAATGGGAAAATCAAACAAATTTGTTCGATGAGGAGTAGGTCTAATTTAAACAGCAATATCTTCGTACATTTTCCATATCTTTGCAAATAAGGCATAGGGAATATCAATTTATACCTCAATTTACTTATTTAGACCAAGAATTGTGATTTTTGTTATATTTTTTTGTGTAAGAAAAATGACTTGAAAATAATCTGAATTTAGTCCCAGCTGATCGGTCCACATTTTCTTTTTGTTTATGTTCGGAGCATCACTACACCACCCTCATAATTTAAAAAAATTTAAATTACCCCTAAATGGAAGATGAAAATGAAAGAATTGGCAGACAAGGAAAGTGATGTGACTCCCCATATCATGAGCTCCTGAGTCAGACTAAAAAATGAGTAAAATCTCAATAGTAATTCATTGATCGTCACGAAGATCACCCATGGAAACTACCTTTTGCATGTAAATTATAGGTTGTCTATCCATTTATTATGATAAATCTCCTATTATTTTTGAGGAATTAGTTGATCATGGCAACAGAGAAAATATTTTGAATGTTTTTCAATGAGTATCAAGATCTAGATCAACTTGACCCCAAACAGGGTAAAACCCAGTCGATCAGCAGATCACATGGTTGATGTTAGGTTATATGCCTAGCCATGTAGACTTTACACATTACTCAATTTTATTAAGGTAATTGATTTTTCTTACCTATTAATTTCCTTAATTTTTAATTATTATCATTATTGCTGATCATATTTTAATTATAAATTTATTTTTATTTTTAGCAAATTTGTTCCTCAATAAAATATTGGTTTACTAAGTACTTCAGAATAATCTTTTAATATATTTCTAAGTCATTTTCAGCAAATTTCTTTGATGAGGTGCAGAAAAGACTGAGGAATCGAAATAATTTTGAAAGTGGATATTGCCCAAAACTCAAATTTTGATCCCTCACAAAACTTTTTTCAGCGCCTCAGACAGGTTTTGTCATGCCACAAATTTTGATCCCTCACAAAACTTTTTTCAGCGCCTCAGACAGGTTTTATCATGCCACCTCAGATATTTTCTGCCTGTGCAATATAATATCTTTCTAAATATAGTAATATCTCTCTAGATATAAAATTCATGAAGTGTAAACTAGAAATGGATGAGAAATACAGCCAAATATAATTATTACGTTAACCAAACTTAATCTTTTTTTCAAAGATTAATTTATTCTCAAAAGACCACTACTTGAATAGGATTGAGATGTTGCTTAATTTTTCTTATTGTTTTTATTTTTTGTTTTGGTTTTTTTTGTTTGTATCTAATGAAAGAACTTTCATTTGCAAACTTTTCAAAAGATTTTTCATGGATCAATTTGAATATTTGATATAGAAAAGCATCACCTTAATTCATTGTGATTTTTTAGCTATAAAAGTAGTGACACAAAGCTAAACTTTTTGTTCATGAAAGCTTAAATCTTCTTTTTTTCCATTTCCTCCACATTTTCTTTGATCAAATCAAGATAACCCAAGCTATCCACATGAATGCCGGTAAAGGATCATATGTAGAAATTACCATTCCATATGTCAATGATGAAAATGGCTACATGACGAAGGTCAAAGGACAACTGATGTTAATAGACGCAACAACCAGCATGTCATATCGCTCACTGATAGAGTGTGAGACACTTGAGGTAGGTTATGGCCTACATACTGGTCAACAGAAAACGTGATACACAATAAGAAATTAGTGAAAAAATTCATTTGTGAAACATTTTATCAGAGAATCAGCTAGCCATTTTCTGTTTTAACAGATTTAGATGCTGAGAACATAAGTCAAGGGTTGCCAGTGACAGGAGGAATATTTGGGAAATTTTCCTCTGAAAGGGCCTTTCACATTGCCATCCTTATTATAAGAATCTCTAAAGTCTGTAGATCAAACTGCAGTAGTATTCTGGGACTTCTTTTCAGCTATTTTCTAATGTCTAGATCCAGTTAAATTTGGGTCTGAAGTAGAATACTCATGATCACTTTCACTCCCAAAACATCTTCTCTTTCATTTTGATGCACTATTTGACACATAATTGCAATCGCCACTGTCATCATAATAATATGTTGGAGTCTTCATTTTCTTCCATATCAAAAGAAACTTCTGTCACCAGCAAATGCATGCCTGTTTTAGATCAATTTTAAGCGAAATTTAACTCTATTCCTTTCACCAGAAGGAAATGGCTGCTATGCAAGAGAAACCAATAAGACAATTGATGTGAAAGTAGATTTTTTATTATTAGTTTTCCATCTGGGAGAGTGTTGAGGCAGACAGATGCAGGCTAATGGTGGAAAACAATCCATACACTTGGGACCAACAGGTGTTGGCATTAGCACTTGGCAATGTTTGTCAAAACTGAGATCGCCATCTATTGTCACTCCAATATCTTATTCCTCTGCCAGTTGAAAAGTAGTAGTAGTGTAGTAGTAGTAGTAGTAGTAGTAGTAGTAGTAGCAGTAGTAGTGGTAGTAGTAGTGGTAGTAGTAGTGGTATTGGTAGTGGTAGTGGAAGTGGTAGTGGTAGTAGTAGTAATAGTTTTATTTTTGCTGTTTGTTGAAGTAGGCTTTTATTGCTGTCTGAGCAAGTATGTTTTCATCCACTGTTAGAATATATGTCCTTCTCAATCACTATAGGATAAAAAAAGACTTTTATCTAAATTACTTGAGAGCCAGGATATGCTTTTATGGATGATTTGTTGTACATCATTTTTTAGATGTTGTAGTAATGATTGTTAGTCATTAATTACAGCTGCAAATGTGGCAGAAAGTATTGCTAAAAAATATGCAACTTAGATAAGATTTTACGTTAATCCTCTTTATATTTTTGTCACCATGAATTTTTCTTGTAAAATATTTGCTTTTTCTCTCCTTTTTTTCCAGTTTGATTTCACAGCATTCTATCCCAAAGTGTGGAATGCCAGTCAAGAGTGGCGATGTGACTTTACTGCATGCAAAGTTGTTACCTATCTCATTTTTGATTTAAAACATTTCTTTTCGGGTAATAAGTTTATAATTTTTTTTTTATATTAGCGTTTAGCAAGACCTTTAATGGTTCAGTTTTCAATACGGTGGCCTCCTCTTTAAAGATTGATGGCCAAAAATAGATGGTCTATATAATTTGCTGCTCTGATACATGTCCAAGCAGTTGCCTCTAAATCAATAATCCACTCATTGTGCAATGATTCTAAAATGCCCAGGAAAATCAGATTCATTATTTCATTTACTTGAATTCCTAATACAACATTTGATAAATAAAATCTTTGGCATCATAGATAATACCATTTGCCATGAACAAATATGATTTTTAAAATTTTTACTTTTGTGGAAATGGCCGTCATCTTGATTTAAAAACCTTTTTGGTTAAAATGACTATGGGTATAGTGACAAGATCTTTTGCTGCCTATAGCCATATTCTCATTTATACTTGTTCGAGGCAAAAATTATCAAAAAAGAGCCCAAGAACTCATCATTGCATTCGTCATAACTAGGATTTGAACCTGACCTCTCGTGATCTGCAGCTGGAGTATCTAGACTAGATTACGTCTTACTTGACTTAATACCTTTCACTTCCTAGACGTCTGACTGGGGTGCCTTAGCTGCTTCTGATATGTTCTTCACCAGTAGTTTCAATCTTCTCTTCTTCTTTGCCAGAGTTGTGAGATGTTTGAGATCTTTGCCTGACTTCTGTGTGAGGGGTGTGGCAATGTTATTCACTTTTGTGAGGTAGTTGTTGAGCACTATAGATAGTGTGGTGAGAGGACTTCTAGGAAACTTCTCAACTGTATTTTTGAAGTAATATTTCATTTCTTTTCTTGCTGGTATATCTTCGTTTCTTCTTCGCATGTGTCGGCAAAGGCACCATCTATATTCTAGAGTTTGAGATTAGAGCAGTGTCTCATTACATTTTTTGTAAAGAGAGCTGTTAGTTATTTTAATAGGGTACTGTATTCCAAGGACTTTTCTCAGCTGCGTCCTGTGGTAAGCATCCAGTTTTCTGTCATCCATTTTTGTTGGTGCCCACGTTCCACTGTTATATGTCAAAGACTTTTTTTTACATGGGATCTATACAGTTGTAAGTTTGGTGGTAGTTTTGATTTTATCTTTCCTTATCCAGACATTGTTTAGTTTATTCAGAGTTGGCACTGTGAGTCATTTCCTTCTTTTTAAGTCTTCTGCTTTGCCTAATAAAGATCCAACTTTCTTTTCTTCTTTCCATGATGTCTCCCCTCTTGTCAGTGAAGTAAGTGCCGTTTTGACTCAGTGTACCGTGAGTTTGTATTTCTCTAATATATCTTGTACTTCTTTGGTGTCGATGTATTCTAGCCTGACAAAATCGACAGCGTTTGCATATATGATTTCTCTTGGAAGGTGTTGTTTATATTTTACTTCCAATATTGGGATGATGGATCTTACTTCGCATAGAGCATGTTCCACAAGTCTTGTCACCTTTTGGTGTTCCAACATTGCTTATAAAGGGCAGTTTCTGGGTAGCACCATTGATTTTGATATTGATTGGGTATTACTCAACAGGAACTGTATCAATTTCATTTCATCTTCTGGAATTATTGGTTCTTATATCTCAAGCAGGAGTTTTTGATAATGTCGACAGCGTTAAATGCGGCTTACAGGTCTATTCCTGTAGTTTTAAAGTTGATTTTCTCTATTTTTGTCTTTGCAACCAGCCATTTATGAGTCCATATGAAGTCAGCGGTATTTCTGTCTGGATGAAAATCACTTTGGCTATCCGCTAGATAGGATTCAATTTGAGGTCCTATTCTTTTCAGTGTTGTGGTGGAGAGGGCCTGCCAGATAGTATTTAATAGATTATTGGCCTCAGTTTGTTGGGTGGACCCTTAAGTCTACCTGGTTTTTGAATTGGAATTGAGAGACCTCCATTTATATCCAAGTCTATATGATCTTCAGACTAGATTATATTTCTTGAAAAATCATTTACCTGCCATAACCAAGCAGAAACCCTTTATTTTGATGTTTTTACCACCTTCTTGAAATTTGCTTGTATCCAATATTTTATTCCCCCAAATTGTCCCAAAAGTGCATATTAACAGGTCTTTGAAATTATATGCAGCAGGTGATAGACTCTTGCAAATAGTCAGACATGGAGATCATTATGGGAGACTCTCCCTCTTCAAATTTTGCATCAGATGTGAAGAAATTTAGATAGGAATAGTCAATAACTTCTCCCTGGGAGACCATAGTGAATGTGGAGAGAGGCTTGTGGATTTGGCCTTGGAAATTGAAGTGGGGATAATGAACACCATGTTCCAGAATCACAAGAGACAGCTATTCACTTGGAATTCACATGGTGGGAAAACAAAGAACCAAGTAAATTATATACTTGTGAAAATTATATCCACGAAGCGGACCAGGCCTTCACTGACTGGATGAAGACATATAAACTGGAGTTGTGACAATTATTGCCATACGCAACTACTACTACTACTTGTGAAAAGAAGATGGGAATCCTCAATTACAGGGTTACGAACACTTCCAGGAGCAGACTGCGGAAGCGAACTTGAAATTCTTATGGCGGATATCAAACTACACCTGAAAATAATCAGAACACGACCCAAACCTATTAGATATGAAATATCATTTATGCAACGGAACATCCATTACAGATTTAAAAAACGCAATCAATAGCAAAAGAAATGGGACCACAAGAATTGACTAAAAACATTGAAAACATTTTTCACGCTGCAGCAGCTCAACACCTACTCAAAAAGAAATGGAAAAAAAACAACAAAACAACTTATAGATCTCTGATTAAATATAAGCCATAGAAGAATGGAAAAAGGCAAAGCAAAGATGTAGCTTCACATCAAAGGAATATACAAAATATAAAAGCCCATGTAAAACGACTTGTCAGAGGGGATAAAAAGGAGGCCCTTGACTTGCTACTCTTTAGTGCAGTGGGTAATGAAATGTGGTAACAAAGAACTACGTATGAGGAGATAAAAAAAATGACAAAGACTTTTAGCCCAAGGCTGTCAATAATCAAAGACACAAAGTGGAAAAACACTTACAGATTCAACAGACATATTAAGAAGACGGTGACAGTTCAAACAGAACATTAACACTGATGGAACCCAATGAAGAAGTCAAGTCGATTTGGGCTATCAAACAACTCCCATTTGGGAAGTTAGCTGGAAATGCTTAGCTAACTGCAGAAATGATAAATGCAAGGGGTGATGAAGATGTCATGACTTATCATACTTTGTGTACAGATATATGGCATGAAGAATAATCTCACTCTGAATGGGCAGAAGCAATTTTTTTTTATCAAACCCCATAGCAAGGAGACATACAACAATGTACAAACCATCTTACTATCGTGCCAGTATAATCCTAACAAAGATTATTTTGAAAAGATGACTGAGTGACTACAGCAGTTGAATAAAAATGACTGGAGGTGCATCCTAGACAACTTTTACAAGTTTGCTCAAATTCAGACCAAGGGTCTGAATTAAATTGAATTGTTTTTAAGTCTCTTGAGATCGATGTTCAATGTTACTAAATTTATGCAATGGAAAATGAAAAAAGTAAAAAAATAGACTCCACAAAAAAAAAAAAAAAAAAAAAATGACAACTGCCCATATAGTATGCTCTTGTTTTTTGGTTAATCAATACCACAACAAACCACAATATCTTTAGTGATGTGATTCAAACGCCTAAGTGCAGGAAGTCATATATTACAGGATAAGCACAAATCCATTTCATTTCTTCCATTTTCTTTCCTTTGGACTCAAAACATGTCACACATGTTCATTCAAATAGTACACAAATATGTTACCGAAACAAATTCATATTTTGTTTGTCTTATGTAAAATGTTGGATATGGGCATTTTAGATACACTTGAATGGATGTGATTCAACTGCCTAGATGACACTAAGTTGCCAAGGCGTTTGAATCACATCCATTAGTGTCCCTCCGTGAATGCCAGTGGTCACCTGAATGTCATAATAACTCTGATAAAGTAATGCAATCCGCCAATCACTATATTAATTATTCTCCATTATTTATTATTAAGCAAACAAACTTAGAGGCATACTCAATTACCTTAAAAATCTCGGTCTGTCTCTGCCTCTCTATGTCTCTCTTTATTTATGTCAGTGTCTGTGTCGGTCTGTCCGTCAATGTGACTGTCTCTCTTCTGTCTTTTCTCTCAGTGTATGTCTGTCTTTCTCTGTCTCTGTCTCTGTCTCCTGGGTGGCAGCCTGTCTGTCTGTCTGTCTGTCTGTCTGTCTCCCTCTCCCCCCTCCCCCTCTCCCTCTCCCCCCTCTCCCTCTCCCTCTCCCCCCTCTCCCTCTCCCTCTCCCCCCTCTCTCTCCCTCTCCCCCCCTCTCTCTCTCTTTCCTCTCTCTCTCTCTCCCTCTCTCTCTCCTCTCTCTCTTTCTCTCTCTCTCTCTCTCTCTCTCTCT